>KZ807943.1:147251-162787 GCA_000696205.2 Oncopeltus fasciatus
TGTATATATATATATATACACATATATATAGGGGACAAATTGTCTATTTTTCTGAGAGAAAACATGCGTGGTGATAGTAAAACCATGTGAGTCAAAACCACTGAATGACATCAGTCATAGTTTCCAGACATGACTTTCGATTCACCAAAGAGAAATTCGAAAAAAAAAAAATTAGGAAAAATTCCATTCATAAGAGCCATTTTAAGTATTTCAAAATACCCCCATTAACCTTTATAAAATTAATTTTCATTTTAGTGGTAAAGGTTTGTTTGGACATCACTGAAACCTTTTTAAGGAACAACTCTTCTTGCTAAAAATTGGAATCTCACAACTTATGATACAAGTTTATTGTACTGTGATGACAAGCATCATTATAATTTTCAAAAAATCCCGTTTTCTACACGAGTTATTAGCTGCAAAAGGAAAGTGAAGTAAATGCTATGTATGTAAGCACCATGTTAATGTGATTTAGTATTTTTAAACGATAGTCAAACTGTAGTAAAAGAAGTTCATACTTTTAATGAGAAACTGTTAAATAGAATAATTTATTTCTCATTTGTTTAACTGATTACTAGTAAAAACGTAACATGTTCAAGTTAACAAAAAGGGTGAAAATTAAGGTTCAATAAAATACACAATAATCTGATACTCACACTTCTATATTTAAAATGATTCTAACAAACCCAGTGTATCCCATACACAATAATTAGGTTATTCCATTATCATTCCACTTAGAGATGTATTGAAATTTATAATAATACTTAAATATATATTTATGTTCTTTATCATGAAAAATTCTGTTGTTTACTAGCAGAATACGCATCTCGTTATGCATTTGAATAATTTGACAAAAATCTATTCAAAGTCAGTGAAATAACGTTATTCACTCAATTTCACATAGAATCATAGGCGTTTATGTGTAAAAATATAAATTTCAATGCATACAAAATACTTTTAAGGCAAATGTTTAAAATATTCAACCCCGCACCCGAATCCATTGGGAAATTAAAGCAAACTAAAATAAAACACTCCTAAATATTTATAAAATATTTCTCTGAAAACTAAAAGCGAGTTGTGTTGCATTAAAAATATTATACAGTATTATTAAAAAAAAAGTATATGTATAAAAGAATGGAAAATGGAAGAAAAAACAATTTTTATTAAAAAACAAGAAAAAATTAAAGCTTTACGGCCAGTTATTAAATATCTCATCTCTGTGTTAAATTGATTAATTTACTCTTTGAGAATATTTAACTTTTAAAATAGACTATTCTTTCAAATTTAATAAAATATTATTTATTTACTGTTATTGTTGAGCATATTAATGCGATGCTCGCTTTGAACAACCGAAATTAGAAACGTTTTTATTCGAGAAAAGTGATATTAAAATATTAATTAAATTTCTTATATCACATTTAGTTAGGCCATTTAAGAAGCAGAACTCAAGAAACAAAGTTTCATAGCGTTACTTTTATCTTAGTTAGCAACAAGTTTTAAAAGAAGAAAGTTTATATTTTAAACTAAATTATGAATTATTTAATAAATACGCAAAATATGAGATTACTTTTGCTCTTTTTTTTCAAGAGATGAAATATGAATAAGATATCAGAAATGTAATATCAATTGTTAACTTGATTTCCCATATCACATTTGTTTAGGCCAGATAGAAATCTGAACACTCGAAAAAAAAAATCTGTAATACAAGTAACTCTATTTCCTAATATGTACCTTTTGTTATTAAGCTAAAACACTACTTATTTTATTACAATTGTGGAAAAAGTGCACACAATTATCATTCACTAATTACACAGTATTTAATTAACCAACATCTTGTCCTGTCTGAGTATATATTGTTCTTAAATTTGTAAATGTTATACTTTTAAATTTTTTTTTGAAAGTAGAAAAGTGAAAAACTAATATTCTAATAATCTACAAGCAGTCGTGGAAGCTTATTTTAAGGAAGTAAATAATACTTCTCTTAGAAAAGAGAAAGGTTGAACTAAGGAAAATTTACTTTTGAGTCTATCAAAAGCTGATATTTTTTTATTATTAATTAGAGTTATTGCAGGAAATATGAGCAATTTGAAAAGGGCATATAGTAGATCATTTGGTCAATGGTGGTGGTTCAGTATCCCTCGTCGGACCAGGTAATCTCATAGTCACCGTAGATTTCTTTCAGTAATTCTACTGCCACTTCATGGTCAGCTTTCCCGAACCCCTGGGAACACACACAGAATAAGAAAAGAATTAAATAAAAAAAAAATAACAAAAATCTTAGTTAATTGAATAACATTTAAAAACTCAGCAGACTTCAATACACTCAATAGTGTATCTATTACATATCCAATTACCGTTCACAGAAGAATTATATAAATGAAAGTAGCCTTAGTCAGCCGATCGATTACCCACTAACTTATAACTATTTGTATCTGCTTACATAACTGAACGGTAACTTATTAAAGTTACCGGTAAGTTATAATGTAAGTTATAAGTAAGTTATAATGTAATTCTGTTAATATATCTAAAGTAGTAAATTGTTCAATTAGTGTTACTCATATTGTACACCACAAACTTTGTAAAAGAAACTTTTAGAAAAACGAGTAGTAAAGTGAATAGAAGGACTAGTAGAAATGAGTTGAAAGATGAGTAGAAAAGACGAGTAGAAAAAACGAGGATAAAACGAGCAGATAAAATATTAAAATCGTAATCGTTTGAAGAAAAAGTATATATCTCATTAGAAGATTGTCGCGTAAGATATAAGATTAAATGTTGAATTATTTCTTAACATAAGCTATTTTTCACTAATTTTTTTTTAAATAGATGGTCAGAATTATATCTAAATACCTAAAATTCATGAAAATATCTAACACTGGATCCTAAGAAATTTTATTAAATTTTTCTAAAAAAAAAAAAGAATATGGTATATTATTGTTATTTTTGAAACTATATAAATATTTTGCTCAGTTCTAAGTCATCATAAACATTGTTTAATAATTATTTTGAGTAAACCGTTAGAAGAGGTATTCTTTGAATGTGTACGTAAGGTAATTAATTGTCCCAACGCTAGGTAGGTATGTTTGTTATTTGTTTAATACCACTATAATAATAATAAAGCTACAAGTTCGCAGAATGTAATTGAATACAATTTCTACTAACAATTTATTTCTCACTCTAGTGAAGTCTGTGCAAAGCAAAAATGCAATTTTTTTAAAATTTATTTGCAGAAAACATTACAAAAATTCTCTGTTAAAATCATATAGGAAATAATATTTTTTGAAAGAAAATGTTTATTGAGAGATTAAAAAAAATATTAGTAGATTAAAATGAGACCAACTTTTGTCTCAACATTTTATGTTATTTATTCTTTTCAATAATTTACATAAAACATCGTTCCGAGCCATCGTCAGACATGTGTTGTTAAATTATTTTTCTAATGGGCCAATTGATGAAATATTGTTCACCNTATATATAAAGGCATATATTTTTATTATTAATATTGTTATGAAAAGAAATTTGCAGAACGTATTAATAATGCTAATGTAGAATACTTTAAATGCAATTATTACATAAATGTTAGATTTGGTTTTACACTCATCATCAACGAATAAAGTGATGATATTTCAATTTCGCCTTCCTTTTAACATCCTCTCCCTCTGTTCAGCTGATTTTAATAATCAATAAAGAAGCTCATATGCCTAATATTATTTGCATAGCTAAGAAGAAGGGGCCCACTCAACCCTCATAGTGAAATTCTTAAGTATCATTCGCAATATCATTATTTTAGGAAAATGTAATTCAAATCATGAGATACCTATAAGCATGAAGAAAGTACGATACATCTTCAAGCCTCGATCACTATTTGCAATAAAGTGTACAGTTGTGTACATATGAATATTACAAACTTGTGAGAGATTTTTAAAAAAAATAGCGCAGCTTCACTTATTCTCATATTTTCATGTACCAAAGAGTTATTTAATAGAGAAATAAGTCAAGAAATGAAACTTTATACTTCCATATGAAGAAATATTTTCTAACCTATCAAAATACTTGTCAATATTCTTGTGAGAAAATTGATAACAAGTTTTTAGTATTAATTTAAAACAAAATTGCTAGTTAAAATGCATTATTATGAGCGAGGTGACTATCAGCTGGATAGGGAGAGAGATCAGCTGGAGCAGCAAGCGTTCCGTCTGCAGGCGTATTTACGGGCGCTCCGAGGAAAACTGGAGAAAGAGAAAGCTTCACTGGCGAGTCTGAGACACGAGACACGGACTCTACTCGAGCAGAGAAACTCCAGCCACCTGCCCGACTGTCCGGTGGCGAGGCGGGGATTGCTGGCCCTCCAGGATCTGTACCAGGCCCCGCCCCAGCCTTGCCGAGAGCAAGTCTACCGGGAGAGCTACCTTCCCGACCGTTCGGTGTACGACGATGGCGGAGACGCGGCCTTTGAAGGGAGCCAATATGGAGCGGACGTCGTCAGCCAGAGAGGAGTCATTTTACAAAAACTAGCAGAACTCGACAAATTATGCAAGCAGGAAATGATGAGAATCAACGAGGTCGGCACTAAACTAGAACCTTTCAAGCAGCTTGCAAACGACTGGACTTATCAAGCGGAACTCTCCAAAAAATACCCTAAGATAGATAACGCTCCTAAGGAAAAAGTGCCTACCGAAGACAAAATTTTGATGAATAAAGAGAATACCGTGATACAAAATTGTATTAAAGACATAGAAAATGCTGCTTCTGAGCAACCAAGTGACCATCCCCTGATCGATCAAGAGTACGTATACGAAGACAATCTGGTCGAAGAGAAGGCAAGTGTGATAGCGGAGAATCCAAAGGACTCGCCACCGATAGAAGTGGAGAGTAGAGAGAGGGAAACGAACGCGACAGAAGGAGTGGAGGAGCCTTCAGGAGGAGGCGAAGAGGTCCAGCGAGAGGAAGTGGAGGACAGCAGAGAAGGCAGGAGGTGTGAAGTCGCCCCGATCTCCTGGGGAAGGCTGTTGGTGGACAAGAAGAAGCGGAAACTGGAGGCGAGGCGGTGGACAGACTGCTCCTCGGGGTCCTCCACTTCCAGCTCCAGCCACTGCGTCGAGCCACTCGGCGAGGGCTCATTTCTCCATAAGTACATGTACTCGGACAGTGATTACGTGTATTCCCCGCTTTTCGTATCAGAGTCAGAGGATACCGACTAATCCATATCTTCTTAACTGAACACTATATCAGAGGACGCATTTGTTAAAAGCTAATTTTCAATAAAAACTAAAATGACGAATTTAAAATTTATTGAAACTAAATTTAATTTAAAATTATCTGCGAATTTTTAATTTCATAACTAATCACGTAGGGACCCAAGAAAAAACATTATCATACAAATATAACATATACATACTCTCTCTCTCTCTCTCTCTCTCTCTCTCTATACAAAATATAAACACAATATATGTATTATTCAAAAGGAGAGTTTTTTTGACCGTAGATATTATTATTAGATGATTTTAGTTGGGGTTCGGTCAAGGAAGAACAAAAAAAAAAAAAAAAATAGAAATTAAAAAAAAAAAAATGTACTTTTAAAAAGATTGTGTCAACGTTTCGGCTTACATTGTAAGCCATTTTCAGGGCTACCTATCATGAAGATGAGAGAGGACGTCCTGTCCCTAGGTTCACATTTCCATGACTACCTGTCATGTGAACTTAGGGACAGGACGTCCTCTCTCGTCTTCATAATAGCCCTGAAGATGGCTTACAATGTAAGCCGAAACGTTGACAGATAATCTTTTAAAAAAGTACATTTTTTTAAATTAGTATTTTTTAAAAATCTACTTTGACCGAACCCCAACTAAAATTATCTAATAATATATCTATTATTATTAATTATGCAAGGTGGCTAAGTTCACTTTACTGCCTATTTCTTCCCCCCAAGTTTCAGTCCTATCGAGCAAAGTCTGAATGGTAGATGTATGATGCATTATGTCTGAAGAAGGACACACACATACAAATATCTGACACTCAGCCTTGCATTAAACAGATGGGAATTAAGATATCAAAATCAGCGATTTAATTTTATAATCCATTTCATTTGGCGAACGATTAAAAACATGTATCCTTTTTAATCTCAATGTTAATACGTTTAAATAATGATATTAATTGTTAAAAAAGAAACATTGTTTCACAAGATAAGAAATGTTGTTCCACAATTAATATCATTATTTAAAAAAGAAATATCGGAAAAAACGAGAGACTAACAAATAACCGGCAATGTTAGCTCTTTTGAGTAAAAGACGGTATATTCGTCTTACTAGGGGGTTTAGACTCGAAATAATGTGCGGGGAGTTGGAGAGATTATATAACCAGCCTCGGTGGTGTATGGGCCTGCATACCTGCCCGGAAAATAGGAGACCCTGGTTCGTTTCCCAGCTGAGGTAGTAATACTTTTTTCTGGCTCCCTCTGCATTTCTTGTTTAGAAAAATAATGTACTTTAAACATGTATACAGCAATATAAATTTTAACTAACAAATTCAATATTAAGCGAATTATCCAGAACGAAGGTAAGCGAAATTGATAGGGAGAAGAAAAAAATACATAAGAAGTGAGACGAATGTTCAGGTTGACTAATAATCTCGGAAGAAATGTCAGAAAGTATATGACATAATACATTAGCTATAAAGCAAGTTTTCCGCTCTAGAGTACAGCATATAAGTACATTAAATTCCTCCATAAAATCTAAATAAACAGGAAATAATTATCTGTGATTGCAGAAGTAATATTGTAGATCCTCTTCATGCTATTAAAATCATGTTTTTAGAACATTACTTCAACTACTAAAATATTAAATGTTTATGTTTTAAAAAATATAGTTTTTTAGGGGTAAAAATCAACCAGTTGTTAGCAGTATTAATTAAAAGATCTATATTGTTCTCATGCAGACTTATATTTTCTAAACTTGTTATTTCAGTATATTCAGCTAGCTTCTAGAAAAATCCATTTATCTGGACGTTCATATATAGCTCTATTGTTATTTTGTGTATACTTTTACTTATTTTGTATATACGGGGTAACCATTTAAGTAGCACACATTGCGTTCCATACCAATATATATCTTTCAAATGTAAAAAAGAAAGATTGAGTTATTGAGCGAAATTAGACTAAAAAGGAAAGGGCGGGGGGAATTGCTTACAATGACAAATGCCAGTAAAAAAGGTTTTTTTGTTTGGATGTAACATACATATGTAATATTGATAAGAGAAAAAAAGAGAAATTGAAAAATTAGAAGTACAGCAAAAAAAAAAAAAAAATTTAGGGAGATAACATTTAGTTTGGGCAGAAAAGCTAAACACAGATTTGTTTATTAAATAAAAGGCATATCCTATATATGGGTGTAGGATATCATGCCGTAATAGACTGATACTTAGTTGAGTCTGACATACTTAATAAAATATTTAATTATTTAAAAAAAAAATCGCATTGTCAAACTTCTGTATCCCGATTAACTTTTTTTCACAACTTTTAAATATATACTATCATCAATTTTTTTTATTTTTTTACAGACTTAGACTACTGAAAATCTTACTTTAAGTGAAAAATAGAAAATCACATGAGCTCTAAGCATGGTAATTTAGGTGTTTCCATGAACCTAATAATTTCTTTAAAAATCCACTGATTAGGCACATCATTCTACGAAAAACTCCAAATAACTATGTTTTCTAAAGAGTAAATTCCATCAGCCACATACAAATATATATTTTCAGGTACAGACTGGTGAAAAAAATTGCTCAATAAAACATCTAAAAAAATTAAAAATGCACATGCTAAGGAAGCCACGAAAATTAAGGATTTAAATTTTCCCATGTATTTAGTAAGTAAAATAAAGTTGAATTTCCAAAGTAGGATTTAAAAAGTTAAAAAGTCTACTGAAATTTTTTTTTAAAGAAGAAAAAATATGTACCTGAGAATACCCATAGACTTTGAGGGTTTTTTGGCCGGGGTTGTGTTGGATCCGACCGCCTCCAATACACTCTGAGTCCAACTTCAAATGAGTGAGTTTCTGGACGGTCTCGTCATAGATGTCAGCTGGAACATAAAAGAAAATGATAGAAACCAGACCCCTAGGGGTTTTCATAGCAAACACACAATGCAAAAACCAATAATTAGTCTATATGGTATGGTTACAACCAATGGGACTGGAGGTAATCATATATGCCACATCACAATTGATGTGGCATGCTAGAACTGTGTACATGGCCATTGGTAACTAATTTTTATACTTAGTCATTCTTAACTCATGTTTGGTAGAGAACCTAATTATTTAATCAAAAGCCTTCAGAGTTCGACAGCAGCCATTGTAGAGAGAGGACGTGTTTTGTTAGCTCTCTGCAATTGTTTCTTTTGAAGTGATTAAAAGTGTTCAGTTGTTACCAAACTGGTCACAGTTAAAGATGTAGCCAGCCTGAAGACGTTGACAAAGTTTCCAGGAATTTCACCGAGGAACAAGCCCACAGCAAGTGAGTTAAATACTCATTTCTATTTATTAGCGAGGGGCATACAGGCAGGCNTTCCAGTCTAACACTAAATCATATACAATTAAGAAATATTAATAAATAATAATAATAAATTAAGTGATTCATTATGTTTATTTAATTAATATTCAATACTAATCCCACTGTCATTGTTCAGAGCCAGTTATTCAGGTTCAGCCTCAAAACGTGGAATAGTAATTTGTTTCTGAACTTTTTGTAAAAATTAAAGTAGCTTCTCTAAGCGAGGATATCTATAATACTTATTTTTGGCAGCATTAAATGCTTACAAATAGATAACTGCAACCGTGTAAGCATTTAATGCCATCGTTGGAACCGTGTCTGTTATTAAAAATGAAGCTGGGAGGTGTAAGATATCTTTCAAGAGCTTCTCTTACAGAGCATCGCATCAGTCACTCTGGAAGGCCTATGCCTACAAGGGCGATTCTTCAGAAAAAAGCCATTTTGGGAGTGGCGGTCCCCACTTTATGAGACAGGCAAAACTACAGGTGGTGGTGGAGAGGTGAGCAGCTGACATATTAGAGGGAAGTGCTCCTACGATCGGAGCATTTGTCACTCTGATTTATCTGGAGCAGTTTTCGGCGGAGGACACACAGTCCAGCGAGGAGTCATCCTCGTCCAGCCGACACATACTCCAACCTTATCTATGACACCAAATGGATTTTTTTTTCTGACAATAACAAGTGGCCAACCAAAAATTTAATAAAGTTATAGAAAGGTGTTGGAATAGTCGGGCAATGGCTTCAGAGAGGGAATGGAAAGTTGACAATAAAACTCATATATATATATGATATGTAAATCTTACTTCTAATCGTTAATTATTATTTTGATATGGATTTTATCAATTTACGCGGGTTTAAGTGAAGAATGTAAACTCACAGCCTCTAACAAAAAATAAGGGTATGCTCTCTGAATGAAGAAAACTAATAAAATAAATCATAATGCATCAAAGATGACTATAAAAACATGATATGGAATCCAAGAAATACCAAATTTGCTACAACAAAAAAAATTGGATGTAAGAACTCCATTTATTAAGATAGAAAACAGTTTTAATAACTGTACTTATTGCCTTAGACACTAAAGGTGATTCTTCATCAGAATATAGCTGCAGTTCGTCATGAGGTTATTTCATCAAGGGCCGAGCATTGAATATACTAATTCATAAATCTGGAGGAAATACACTTGCAATGACATGTCAGGGGGGGGGGGCCTCTAAGAGAATGTGACAACGTCTACTGAGGTGAGGAGAGAGTAGCCATTCTTCAGGCGCAAACAAGTATTTCTTACTATAATGCGCCTCTGGTATTTATTCAGATATTCATATTGAGAGCTAGGAGTTATCAATGACTGCATCAATAGTCACTAATTCTAGATGGTAATCGGTCAAAAATTTTGAAAAAAAATCATAGAGAGTTCAAATGGAGAGCCTTTGGAGATTATTGGTAGGTGTTTTATTTGTTGGGGTTCTGTCAAGATAGATCCAAAAAATACGATTTAAAAAATGTATTTTTTTAAATAAGATTATCTACCAACGCTTCGGTTCGGCTTACATTGTAAGCCATCTTCAGGGCTGCCTATCATGAAGACGAGAGAGGACGTCCTGTCCATATTTCCATGAAAATCACATGAGCTCTAAGCATGGTAATTTAGATGTTTCCATGAATCTAATAATTTCTTCAAAAATCCACTGATTAGGCACATAATTCAGCGAAAAACTCCAAATAACAATATTTTTTAAAGAGGAAATTACATCAACCACATACAAATATATATTTTCAGGTACAGACTGAGAGTTCAAATGGAGAGCCTTTGGAGATTATTAGTAGGTGTTTTATTTGTTGGGGTTCTGTCAAGATAGATCCAAAAAATACAATTTAAAAAATGTGTATTTTTTAATTATGTGCCAACGTTTCAGCCTCCATGATAGCCCTAAAGATGGCTTACAATGTAAGCCGAAACGTTGGCAGATAATTAAAAAATACACTTTTTTTAAATTGTATTTTTTGGATCCACCTTGACAGAACTCCAACAAATAAAACATTCACTAAAAAAAATTAAATATTGTTAAAAAATTTACTCCAAAGATATGATGAATTTCATAGCAAATAGAAAAATATTGTAAGCTGAAAAAATAGTAAAAATATCAAAAATAGTTTTACCTTGTACTTATAAATACAAGAAAAGAAAACTTGCATCAATTTAAAATTATTGTATCATACATTTTTTTTATATACTCCGAAAGCTTGCTAACAATAGCTAACATTTTATTATTTTCTATAAATCTACATTTATTTTTGGCAGTTCCCTAATGGCGAAACGTTTAATAAATGAAAAGCAAAGAATATTTTTTGATAGGATGGTTCCCTAAATCTACTTTAAGCTCTTTAACTAAATATGTAACCTTGTATATACAGTTTCTTCTTCCGGGTTGGACCGTGTCAAGTAGTTGGTAGTTGCCGAGCTTTCGCACATCTCTTCGCGCAATAGAGAAACTCATTCTCTATTCAGCCCTGAAGAAGCCATCACAGGATGTGCGAAAGCTCGGCAACAACCAACTACTTCACACGGTCCAACCCGGAAGAATAAACTGTATATACATCTGACGACCGTGGAAGCCTACGTGAACATATGTAACCTTGTAATTAATAGTGAAGACCACTGATTGTATTATACATTATATAGAGCAGAGAGAGCTCAGCGCCGGGACTGTACAGAATTCAAAGTCGATATCATTTTTATGAATCTTTGAATAGTTAGTGCTAAAGTCTCTTGCTTAAATTACAATATTCCTGACATTTCCTGGGAAAACTTCCCTTATTTTTTTTCCCAGCCCCTATCCGGCTAGACTTGCGAATAAGCGAGGGATGGGGGGATATGAGAGATCGGGAAACTGGATGGGATGGGTGGGAATGTGCAGTGCCGACTGTGCCCGCAGAGCTTCAAGATGTATCGGATGCTAAGAGTCGAGGGCTCGCCATTTATGAGTGCGATGAATAAAACAAGAGGGAGGGGCGAGAACACACAGCAAGGGAAGACAACCCCTAACAAAAACTTCCCTTAGTCTGTTTCTCTTTTCTTTTTCCTTTTTTTTTTTTTCTTTCAAAGAATACCTCAGCATTAATTAAGAAAAATGTTACAGTTGAAGTTTTTGTCTTTTTTAACAAGATCTTTTTTTTTCAAACTCAACGTCAGTCAATAGAGCCACAGGGAAAGCAAATATATTCATTAATACTTAATTATGATCGAACAGGAACTTATTTATTTTGGCATTTCAGCACGAGCATGTTTCTAGAAATGTTTCACAAAAGAACGGAATGAGACAGAATTAGGTCTTCAGACGTCAAGAGAGCACAAAACATTATCGATTCAACTATAATACAACAAAGAATGCCTATAATAGCAGACAAGACCATAACTAAAGAGAAGCGTAAACCAGGGAGATTTCTCAGTCAATGAGGGTAAATATAAGATCATGAGGCTGGCTCTAGACTGTTCGGAAGAACAAAGTGGAGAGAACTCAGAACCTTCATAAATCTATACATTAATATCTTCAATAATAAGAGTTCTTTTTTTTTTTTTTTGGGAAATGGGTCTCGAAACTGAAGTATTAGAAAAACCAATTTTATACCTATTACGTTCAATAATTTTTATTTTAAAATTTATTGTGACGAAGATATTACGTTCATAAATTTTGCCTCCCCCCCCATCTTTCTAATCCTATTACAACCAAAATGACTTTGGAGGTAAATAATTGAACGTAGAGCTTTACGAGGTGAGGTTAATCAGGGATTTGGTCTTGGAAACTGAAGAATTTAATTTTAGCAAACGTTTCGGCTAAAATTTTAGGCCTGATCAGAGCTGACAAATGAGGGTGATGGGGAGAAAGAGAGAGAGAGAGAGAGATAGAGACTCCTGCTCTACGCTAACTAAATCATGATTATTATTATCATGATAATATTACTGTAGAGCAGGAGTCCCTCTTCCGCATCACCCCATTTGCCCTGATGAACGCCTAAAATTTAGGCTGAAACACGATGCGAATAAAAACTTTTTTTATTTTCAGTCAGTATTATATATGTGTCAAGTATTAATTCTTCAGTTCCTGAGACCGAATCCCTCCCCTTACAAAAATGAATTTATGCAACGAATATATAAAATAATGAAAAAGGGGGGAGGAGGAAGCAGTGGGAGGAAAACTAAAGTAGAAATATCTTCCTTATTTTTAGTGATTACTAAGTTTAGTTAGTTACACTACTAAAAAAAATGTAGAAATGCAACATCGAGGATTAGCAGGATCGCCAATTTTGAAACACATAAACCATGTCCGATACCTAGGTTTTATTTTTTAAAATGTAGCTTATGTTTTTAGTTGAAACCGAATGAGAAAGAAAGGGTTTTAGAGGTAGACTAATCATCTTTATTATCGTTATCATAACTATATGAAAAACGTACATACTATAATTGATGAAAATATATTAATATATATTAAAAACCGTAACATGCTTGGAAGTTGAAGAGAATAAAAAATTCCAAATGTAAGCAAAACAGAAAGAATAACGAACGATTGCGGTAATGAGATAAGAAGAGGTTAATTAGTATCGAAAGTCACTTAAATAATTTGCTGGAAAAAAAACTTTAAGCCAACTTTAAATTATATCAGTTTCTAACGAAGGGAAAAGAGTTATGGTTTTTTTTATCAATAATTTTTAATAAATATTATTCTATTTAATGAAATTAATGACAATAAAAACGGGCAAAGATACAATGAATGAGGAAAACAGTCCAAGACCCTCAGAATTCTAAAGTTTTTTCTTTTATTAAACTCCCTTAAACGCCTAAAGCTATCGATAATGTTTCAGTATTTAATAACGATGGCCGGGAAAGTAAAAAAAATAAAAATATATACATAAAAAAGAAAGTTTAGGTCTGGAGAGTTTACTTTTCCAGAGAAGACAATATGAATTTAAAGCAGGGCGGAATGAAGCTGGAGATCTCTTCTCCAGTGTTCCCCTGGAGTAGGAAGACAAAGGCCGCGCCCAAAAGAGCATAACGAGATTTAACAGGACGTTTTTCACTAACTTTTCACTGGAAAGCTCTCAGCTGCTAGCTCATTACCACGAGAGCAAAACATCACGATTCCTGGACAACCAACTTTTTATTTTCATTAGAGTCATATTTATATACTTTTCCCCTTCCATTCAAAATAGTACTTTAGAACTATTCCTATTCATGTGACATAGTCAGCGTATTTCCCGCGAGGAATTCAAGCAATTCATATTTAGGCGATTTAGCCCCCCGGAATTTATAGAATAAGGATGCCAAATCATATATGAAGTTGGAAATGAACTTCCCGTGAGGCGTTTAATGAGTGATACCTTATATCCAGCGAGGAAAAACGGAACATTAGAGGAACGTAAACGTAATCGACATTGTTACAGTTATGAAAAAATAACAGGACGCAATGAATGTAATTCGTACAATAGAAATAGGTGTAAAATGTAATTTACTGACGTATATATAAAACATACAATTAGCGTACAGTGAATTAGATATATTAGGAAAAATCGATAGGGTACGAGTAGATGTTTATTTTTGTTCGGTCAAGGCAGATCCAAAAAATACAATATAAACAAAATTAGTATTTTTCAATTATGTGCCAACGTTTCGGCCTACATTGTATGGGCTATCATGAAGACGAGTGGGAACAGGGATCGTCATGAAAATGAGATTCTGATGATGGCTTACAATGTAGGCGAAAATATTGGCAGTTAATTAAAAAAATACACAATTTTAAATCTTATTTTTTGGATCTACCTTGACAATAAATAATAATCTCTTCGGTCAAAAACTCTCCTTTTCAATCTATAGGATATACTTTCAAATTCTATATAAAGGGAAAATAATTGAGTCTGTAAGCCGGAACAGAACAAACTGGCCAGATTTATTTTGTTAAACTAAAGAACAATGAAAGCATCAATTAATGTGGATGAGGCTGGCTCTGGGCCGGTAGGAAGAGGATAGGTGGGTGAAAGCCTCAATCTTCTGAGCCGATTCNGTTATTGAACAAAATCTGACGAATAGGAGTGGGGTTTACATGAACATGTCAAGTACGACTACAAGAAGTTGTTTCGCTGCAGCGGGCGTAATATTTAGTCTAGGGCAATAAAACTGAACCCAGAACTGTATATTGATAAAATATATATAATATAAATGTAGAAATTTACATTAGATGTAAAGTACAAATACAAATGTATGTCAAATACGAAACTGAGAAATTCGCTTAGCTTACGCAGCTCAAAACTTTTGCTCAGACATTTTTTTTTATTGAAACGTTCATCGCGACATCAATAACGCAGATATTTCTTCGGATATCTGCCAAGAACAAAGTTATTGAGGTATTTGCGAAAAGAAGCCTAATACCAAATTCCGATTCTATATTTTAGAAAGACAGATCTAGGATTAGGTTTAGGTTCTTGGGCGAACGAGAACAGCGCGGTTATTACGTTGAATTTTGTTTTAATATAAGTAATTGTTATCCATGTTTTCCATGCTTTACATTCTAGATTTCGCAGCTCTCATATTAATACAAAGTTTTACATAGTTTATTTCGATAGACTTAAGCGACGAGACTACTCTCTCTTGAGAACAAAGCCGCAAAGTTGTTAAATATCTTCAAATGGAGAGTTTTTTGACCGTAGATATTATTATTAGATGATTTTAGTTGGGGTTCGGTCAAGGAAGATCCAAAAAAATTCAAATTAAAAAAAAAAGTGTATTTTTTTAAAGGATTATCTGCCAACGTTTCGGCTTACATTGTAAGCCATCTTCAGGGCTGTCAAAATACAATGTCATGAGAATACAATAATAATTGAATGTGAAAAAGTAAAATTTATATAGTTCAGTCGTGGAAATGTGAACTTAGGGACAGGACGTCCTCTCTCATCTTCATGATAGGTAGGTGTGGCAAATTACTGCTTTAATGATATTTCAATTTTTTT
>KZ807943.1:185483-216106 GCA_000696205.2 Oncopeltus fasciatus
TTTTTTTTAAATTAAATAAATTCATATATTAATCCAATTATTTCGTTTTTCTCTCATTAATTTAGATCATTATGGGTATCATTGAAATATAATTCAGGAATTCAGTATTTTTTTATTAATAATTTTCCTCTCTCCCACCCACTCGAATCCATAAATTACTTGAATAGTATTCAGAGTATATTTAATGAGAATTAAAACTTAAGAACAAATAATTTAAACTAAATATCCTACCTCGTGTAGTCATGAATGATGCTTCATTTGGTTATAAATGGCCCTCTTATTAAAAAGAAAACAAGTGAACGCTTACTATAAAAAAGTAGCTAACCTTCTTAATTACACTCATTAATACCAATACGCCTTCAATATACGCTGAAATTAAAATAAATATTTCAGGATCTTTTAAATGTTATTTGTACTTATCGAGGTAGATTTAACAATTTAATTGGTTTCCTTGGGAACCAATATATAGCCTTGTTACAACAATCTCTAGCGAAATTCTTTATGAACAATCATAATTCCGCAATAATCTATAGATTTTATTTCCTTTTTAGCCTTCGAAATCACTGAAGAGTTTTCTATCGCCAATATACAGTACAATAGTATTTTTTTNTCTAGGGATAAAGACAACCTCAATTTCAAATTTAATGGAATCAGTTGAACCGTTTTTGTCCTACCATTGCTGCCCTAAACCCTTATAGTTAGAAATCAAATAAACTGTCAAACACATGGAATTTACATTTTTAATTACCTAAAAAATCTTCTGCAGGTACTAAAGAAGCGATGATCGGAATATATGAATGGCTAGGACTATCAAATAAAATAAATAAACTTTAAACGGTACAAGATACAAACAATTGCATGGTTTTTGTTTAGTTAAATAATATATCAATAAAATACTTTTGAAACGTAAAGGTAAATGAACATTTTAATTTTATTGATTCAATTTGCAGTTTAAGAACGCTGCAAGAATATTCCTAAAATTTAGATAAGCAAAATTTATCACTGTCTATTAGTTTCCTCTACCTCCCACTCACTCTCTTTCACACTCTCTCTCTCTCTTCTACTATCCCTTCCATTCACGATCTCTCGCTGCCTATATCTCCATATTTTTCTCCCTCTAAGTTAAATGAGGGATAAATACATAAACCTTAATGTATCTTGGTGGCGAAACTGTAATCCATTTCGTGACGCCAATATGAAGTGAACCAGTATTTAGACCATTTTATTTANAACAATCATAATTCCGCAATAATCTATAGATTTTATTTCCTTTTTAGCCTTCGAAATCACTGAAGAGTTTTCTATCGCCAATATACAGTACAATAGCATTTTTTTCTCATTCATTTTTGTTGGTTGCATTACAAATACTCGTAAAATTGCCAATTAATTTTATTTATTGTTATTGCATAGTGATTCTTAAAATGAAAATCATTGTATTTACCATTTCATCTTCCGGGTTGGACCGAGTCAAATTGTTGTTATTTGCCGAGCTTTCGCACATCATGTGATGACTTCTTCAGGGCTGAAAAGAGAAGTTTTTTAATAAATTCTCTTTTCAGCCCTGTAAGAAGCCATCACATGATGTTCGAAAGCTCGGCAAATAACAACAATTTGACTCGGTCCAACCGCGAAGATGAAATGGTAAATACATCTGACGACCGACGAAGCCTACATGAACATGAAAATCATTATTAAAACTAAACAAAGGACAGGAAATTTAAATCTATAAAACGTGGGAAGAATGAGTTTTGGTGACTGGATAATGAAATTAGCTGGATAGTTTACTAATTTACCAATTTATACTTTGAAAAATACTCTACCATTTTAACAGCTTTAATTAAAACATGAGAATATTTAAATCTTTAAAAAAAGTCTAAATTAGGTTTTTAAAATATTTCATTAGAAAGTATGTAAATAATCAAAACCAGCTTAGCAAATCATTGTATTATAAAAATGTTTTACTGAAAAAAACAAAAACTGTCAATTAAAAGTTTTTTAAAATGGAAATTATTCCACTATTGTTTATTTTATTATATTTTAAACAAAAAAATCAAACATTTAAATGATAATTCAGGAATTTGAATTTTATAAAATTACTTTCTGAGCATTTCATATTCATAATTATAACTTTCTAACACATAATAATGAAGAAAAAAAATCACTATTTTTTTATTTTGTTTTTATGAAGGCCTCAATTTTTAAAAGCCCCGTTTCTAGCTCGTTAATAATATAATAGTAAGTAAATTGGATATGGGCTCGAGTTATGAATACACTCATTTGAATAAGAAAATATTTTGTTGTCTTAATAAAACAATATCACTACATTAAAACTACTATTTCGGATTAAGTTTCGTTTTAAAGAACTGTGGCTGAATTTAAAGTAAATAAAAAAAATCGAAAAGAGTATAATAGACATAATGAATTGTTCATAATTCACAAAATTAAGACGAACGACTGATTAAATTGTACTATCGTTGATCATTTTAAAGTGAACTATTTTAGATAAAATGACCTAAATACGACGAAAAGTAAGAAAACGATAATAGTAGAAGTTTTAAGGCTGAAGAACACCTGACTGACTTATTAGTATACTACCTATTGGTAGTTTAGAATTTTTACTTTTAATTTAATGGTCTTAAACATTAAAAAAATGGATACATTTTTAATACTTACAGTTAGATATATTTAAAAAATTATTTTCCATGACACAAGCCATACTAAATATAGTCAATCAAGCATTATATATATATATATAACATTAGTCAATAGTTGGGCCGAGCATATATTTAATCTCTTAAGGGACCTCTCGCTGCCTATATCTTCATATTTTTCTCCCTCTAAGTTAAATGAGGGATAAATACATAAACCTTAATGTATCTTGGTGATGAAACTGTAATCCATTTCGTGACGCCAATATGAAGTGAACCAGTATTTAGACCATTTTATTTTTATTGACCTAACAATCCCGCCTATAAAATTATTTTCCAGTGTGGAAAATGCTGGATTTAACTATATCATAATGACGTAATCAGCCAAGAGTAGATTATAAGAAATTATTATGGTTGTATTTTAAATCAGCATTAGGACAAAATACATTGTTTGGTACGTTTTTATTCATTTTTTTATATTTTTACTTCTTTCAATCTGAGATCCGTCAAATGAAAGCTTTGGGGGCGACGGGTTAGCTCATGTGACGCATTCAGGGTCGTAATAAAATAATATATAATAAAATAGTTCTTTATTTCTAAGTAAAAGCTTGTCATGAGCCATGATTATTTAGTAGTAGTAGTAGATCATTGAAGGGCAATCAACTTCTAGGTTATTACGCCCAATAGATACCCTTTAATATGTTTACTATAATTTAGTTAATAAAAGACAGGAATCAGGATTATTTCGACCACCATAACCCATGATTATTTAGAATGGGATGGTAACTTGTAGATAGCCCCTCCCTCCATGACCTTAAGTGGTTGAAAGGTAAACTAACACTTAGAAAGAAGAAAATTAAGCTTCCAAAAATCATTTAAATGCTAAACACAAATTTATGTTATATTCATTAGAAAACTATGATTGGTGGAGCCTCGATATAGTTTTTTGACTACTGCCGGGTTTTAGGAAAATAAAATTAATCTAATTACTACCTAATTGTAATAAATGTAATATAAAACCGGGAGAAGTATATTTCACCTTTGTATGGGAGCAAAAACCGCAGGCCCACCGAAGCGCCGCTCATGAAATTACAGCATTTTACAATTTAATCCCTTTAGAGTTGTGACAAGAGGCTCAAATGAAATCCAGAACCACTTGACAGAATGGAAATGTCAAATTTAATAAAATCATCTAACAGTAGTTTACAATCGTTCTGTCACTAGGTGCGTAATGATTAAAATAATTTGGCAAACGCACGGCAGCAACTGACAAAAAAAAAACAAAAAAACTATAGCAGTCTACTAGGATTCTACTAAACTTCTCGCCCCACTGTGATGTAACACTGTGACAGAGACATTGAGATAAGTGAGAAGCTGGATCAAATACAGTCGGTATTCGGGCCCATTCCCTACATTTCTGGAGTACTTGACATAAGTGCCAATACAATCCCCTTAACCCAGAGCAAACAGGGAATTTCAGCAGCTAGATGAGTTTCAGTTATTTTTAGCACGAAACATGATATATAATTCGTTAATGTAGACCCAGGGGAAATAAACATTTCAACAAATCCAAAGACAGCGAAAAAAGACAGACATGAAACTAATAATTCTGTGAATAAAAGAAGAAAAATGAATTTTAGATAAACGAAAATTTTACTGAACTGAAAATGTTTTAAAACATCAATGCGATAAAAAATTAAATATTTATAGAGCCAGTGCACTATGGAGTTAATTTAAATTTTAATTAAAATCCGTCTTCTTTTTTCATTCTTCTACATTTTTGTTGCCTTTGATATTAAAAATAAAAGTTACAAATAGTTTGATAGAAAGGGATAATATAATATAAACATTAAATTTGAATTATGAAAGAAATATATGATATAGTTCAGTAACCTTTAATAATTCAATTATTATTATATATTCTTTAACAAATTTAACTTATTTCTAGATTACAATGTTGAAATTTGACCTAGGGTAAATAAAAAAGAAGTAAAGAAAAAATACGTCTCACAGTTACTGCAAAAACTAATAGAACTCCACGATCAGGATTTAAATATATATTCATTTGATTTTAAGTATATACTTAATATATAGTCATTTAAAGATTTAAGTTGATTATGAGAAACACTAGCTAATGCTGCCGTTATTATTGTGACAGTAAATGTTACCTAATACAATTTTCGGTTTCAAGTAAACATGGAGTACTGAACAAGTCATTTCGCCTGTTTATACAGCAATGTACAGCTTTACAGCCAGGTGCCGGGCCGTAACGCGTTCTGAGAGAACAACAGTCACTCGGATTAATTGCAATCTAGCGAGGGTTTCATTGGTAATAGATTCTCAGAGAAAGTGGCAACAACATGGAAATGATATATACCAAAATCATAAATAGCGCCACAAAGTGTACACGCGCAGAAAACTGTAAGCACGATTTTTAACTATGGAGAAAAAGTGACGGTCCTTCAGCCGGGCTGGAATGAATAGTTGTAGGAGAAAATTGGAAAAAAATTGTTTTCTAAGTTTTATTTAGACACAATAAAAAAAAAGAAAAGACAATTGTCGCCAATAATAGTTCTTCACTAGATTAGGACAAAAAAAAATGTCCCTCTATCAGAGAGTAGTCCGAAATCATAATTATTATGACAGAACCAAAAAAGTAGCCTTCATACTGCTCATGGTGCTTAAGTGAATCACATATTAATGGATATTTCATGTAAAGTATCTTTGTTTTAAACCACAATTCTTCTTGAGTATATTCTGTGATCCCCCAAGAAATACTTAGGATCATGGGATGAGGGGCTTTCTAAAAGTATCCACCCTATTCTTAACCCCCGTTCCACTGGGCAATTATTTCTCGCCTGCCTAGAGCGAGACTTAAACCCCAAAGGGTATGTATTAGGAATTTAAGTTTCTCCAATTGAAGTATGGCAATTTCTTTACTGGACATGTTAAAAATGCTAGTTTTCCAGAATAAGAGGTCTTTCTCTATTAAATTGCTTTAGTAAATATCCCGTAAGAAAATCACGATACTCAAATTCGTACAATGCCGCAACATTTTAAAAGATTCTCAGCTATATAAAGTAAATGAAATAAATCATCCGTTCAAAATTTTAAAATTTACACACATACGAACACATACACACACATCCATATGTCCTTCTATCAGATCTATACTTTGGACTATACTCGTCCAAATTCATAATTGTTATTAGACTGCTCTTAGTATTATATTTTCTATTGTTTGAGGTATATACTAAATACTCGTTAAGGAGTGATTCAAGAGACTACAGCAAAACTTATTGGTCTTATCTTTTACACTCTTGACATCTTCGGTAATAAAGAGAAATTTTCTCTTAACTCAAATTGTAAAATTAGTAGAATTGTTTATTTCGAGTTGAGTTTTCTTTTTCACTACATCCAATAAAAAAACACAATATGTGTGTTTTTTAAAAAGGTCATAATGCATACTGAAATTATTTTAAGGTCAGTTGGCATTACGCAATAATACTTTATCCGATTGACTCAATTTTTTTTTTAATCACACGAAATACTTTATTCTCAATTAATTTCCAGACACGAGTAAGATATAGTAACAAAAGCTCTCTCTATATATAATGATAAATGATTAAACATATAAATTGTTCGAAAAGGAAAAAAAAAGAAGTGATAAATCAGTGGGAAGTCGGGTGAAGTGGATGGAGGAGAGGATTGAGATATGGGGTCTCAGCGACCACAATAAGTCACTATTATCCTTAGAAGCAGAGTCCTTCTTCGGAGTTCACTCCTCAGAGTTCTTAGAGGAATGGCACTAAGGACTCTGAGGAGTGAACTTTTCAGAAGGGAGCAACAGAGTGTTCACCAGTCGCGGAATCTAGCAATTTTACTCAGTCCCCTAGCAAGTCTTCACTTATTTTGCATATATTTAACATAAAGTTAGATTAGGGAGCGAGGGAGGGGGTAAAAGAGATATTAATCTCAATCCTCAAGCTGGCTCAATAGATATTCCACTTAATGGAAAGCTTCCTAGGGATAAAGGATTTTTATGGAGAATACTAAACCTCTGCATGTTCAGTCTAATTATAATTTTAAAAGTTAATTTTGAATTTTTGAATATATCAAAAAATTCAAGTGTATTTCAAAATCTCTCTCTCTCTCTCTTTACAACAAAATATTTTAACTAAGTAAATTTGTACTTAATGCTGTCAATGGAAATCTAATTCTGAAGCATGATATACACCAGAAGAAAAAATGTCGGGCCATGAGCGGCAAGTTAGGCACGTTAGTTGGGGTTCGGTCAAGGTAGTTCCAAAAAAAAAAAACATTCTACAAATTAAAAAAAAAAAAATCCTTCAAATTCTTTTAAACTCTTCTTTCAAATTAGTCAAAATTCTTCAAATTCTTCAAATTCTCCAACTCTTCAAAATTCCTCTATCCTTCGAAATACAAATACTTCAAATTCAAATTCTTCTAATATGCGTTTTTTTGTGAACAAAATTATGCA
The DNA here is from genome assembly GCA_000696205.2 of Oncopeltus fasciatus. Taxonomy (NCBI): domain Eukaryota; kingdom Metazoa; phylum Arthropoda; class Insecta; order Hemiptera; family Lygaeidae; genus Oncopeltus; species Oncopeltus fasciatus. The sequence continues at coordinate 192,633 of KZ807943.1, forward strand.
ATATAAATNTAGGGACAGGACGTCCTCTCTCGTCTTCATGATAGGCAGCCCTGAAGATGGCTTACAATGTAAGCCGAAACGTTGGCAGATAATCTTTTAAAAAATACACTTTTATTTTTGTAATTTGTATTTTTTTAGGATCTACCTTGACCGAATCCCAACTAAAATCGTCTTAAAATAATATCTACGGTCATAAAACTCTCCATTTGAAGCATAAGGTTAATGATTTACCTACTGGGATGGATCTCTTTTCTAACAGACTTTATCTTCCATATTTCTAATAAGTGTTAAGGAAACAAAATATATAAATTGCAAGAATAAGGATTATATATCCTGAAAGGATCTGGCATTCAATCACTTAAGGTTATGGAGGACGGAGAAGGGAGGGGCTGTCTACAGGTAGCCATAATATTAAGATATCCTTAGGCTTTCGTTTCTCCAGGAAACCTGGAGGCCTAAAACAGATCTTTCAGACTAAACTGTGCCCTGCAGAGTTGTTTATTCTAATTTGTATTTATTTATTGTTTGTTAGGGCGGTTAACAAATATGTCGGAGAAAAAATAACTGGGAAAATTTTTTAACGAAAGGTAGCCTTACCCTAATGGCTAAAGTAAGAGAAAGCATAAGTTCTACTAAAAAAATGTCGGAGAAGCCTAGGCATGTGTTTCAGGAGTACGGAGCCATCCTGATTGATGATGGACCCTCACTTCTTTCGATGGAAGTCCACTTTTATTCAGTTTGTTGAGGCAGTCGAATATGCCTCCGGAATCAATACAAGCCCAAGTGAGCAGGGGAAAGATTCCTTCAGCTGTTGTGGGACGAAGGTTGAGAGAACGTTTAAGCTCATAGGTGAATATAAGATATGGTACAATCAATACACCTTTTAAGTGAATCTATTTCAGATGAAGGCACTAGTTTTGCAACAATAGTGAAGGATATCTATGAAAAGAACACTTGTGTTTAGTAGGACCAATGTTTTCAACGATCTCAGTGATTGTGTTGCGAAATGACGATGCAACAGATACAATCCTCGTCATTCTACTTGCTGAAGAACAGGGAAGTTTGAGAGAAACTCTTAGGCCTACCTAGAAGTTGTGGTGACATTCGCGACCCTTCTATGTTCACAGATAAGATCAATAACGTTTATACAAGAGAGTAATGGACAGAAATCAATGTGTACTTAGGCCATAATTTTCGATATTGCGGCATTATTATCATAAACAATGCAAAATTCTTTAATGATAAAGTTTTAATGTTTNTTGTCAGTTGCTGAAAGAACACGAACAATCAGAAGTAGGGTTTACCTGAACCCAAAGTTATAGTTTAGCTAAGTTTTTGAATCTGTTTTAGAAGCTACTATCAGTTTTTTATCTAAAAGGAATTGGCTTGTGACTTTTAAATATAATCTAAAAGCTATTAAGCGAAAGCGAAAGAAATAAAATTGAAAATTACCTGAAATATACACAGCTAGAAAAACATGTCCCTATGCACAAAACGCAATATTTAGTTAGGAGCAATGGAATTCAACTGAGATTTCTTGTCTCTAATCAATTGCAGAGAAATTTTCCAAGTTTGGCAGCAACTTTCAAACACACACACACACACTATATATATATATATATATATATATCTATATATAAAATTCGGAAATTTTAAGAACAATGCTCATCTGATAATACAGTAACCTATCATTCTGATTGATCTTGAATTTTCATCAGCTGAAGGTTATCGTATTCAACAAGGAAACAATAAGGCAACCTAAAAGAGACACATTATTAATTAATCTTATCGTACGGTGGTCGCTATTTCATTGTGCACACTTAATTAATAATCATATGTTTTACTTAACACATATTCAGCATTATAAAATTTTCTGTAAGACGTCAGTCTCTAAGGAAGTAAATACTAAAAATATATTTCTACGTAAGAAAAATGGAAAGAAAAGAGAATTCATAAAATTGAAAGATTACAATATAAAGAGCAGGGAAAAAAGAGAAGTTCTAAATAATAATAAGTCCATCGCGTAGGAGCTGAATAAACTAAGCAGATTCCCCATTTTTTATTAAAATGACCATTCTTGAGAGTTAATGACTAATTAAAACCGGAGGGAGAAATTTGCGAAAAAGGAAAGACCACTAAACCTGGCGGGAAGGAAGAGGGGCAAGTTCTCATCCATCTTAGTTATATTCGTAAATATCTTCATTAAAAAGAGTTTGTCGTAAAAAAATTATACATCACAAATTTTAGAAAATTTATAATATTAGATGTTTTTTGTTGGGGTTCAGTCAAGGTATACTATACTACCTTAACCGATACCAAAAAAAAAAGAAAAAAAAATCTAATAAAAATATCTACGGTCAAAAAAACTCTATTTGATTATCATTAATTATTCATAATACTGTAAATATGAATAGTAATTATTTTAAAGCTAAATATTTAAAGAAGGTTTTAGTTATTTTTTGAAGCATATACACATTTTACAATAATTCAAAGGGCTTTTTGTGACTAAGATCATTCTAAATACAATAGAGACACATTTACACCAGCGTCAGTTTATCTCGTTCTAAAGTGATGAAATTGATTCTTGGGACATATATTTTTGTATGTCAGAATTTAGGGTGTTTATTTTCAAAGAAAAAACCTGCTTTCCCTATTGAATTATATATCAAGGGTATTAATTACCGGCTGGACGATATGGCAAAAACGCTGGAATTAAATGACAAAGGAGAATACAAACTTTTTTTTTTTCTTTTAAACAATTAATGAGAAGGAACAGTATAAAAAAAACTCTATCTGTCCTCGCCAGGAATCGAACCTGGATCTCCTGCCATCCGGGCCGGTGTGCTAAACCGTTACACCACAAGGACCAGCTAGATATCTCATTAAACTCTCTCTACACTAGCGAGAGCCTAACTTACGAGAAAGTCGAGAACTTCGTCTTAAACTCGAAGTAGCTGACATTGTCATAAATAACCACAACATAACATAAAAACCACAACCAAATAAAATATTTATTAATTAAACTTTTTTTTTCTTTTTACGTATTCCACGAGATAAGTATATAATAAAGATACAAAGAAGAGGGACAGAGACAAAACAATTATTGACCGGCAGTAGCGTAGGGAGAGTTACACTACTGAGAGAGAGACACATTCGCCCACACACCACCTTATCGCCCCTCCGTCGAGAGCCTGCAGGTAAGGAAATTGGAGCACACCCCCAGGAAATGACCGAGGGAACAAGGAGATCCGACATTCCCCATAGATGTATTGCTTCCTGCCGAGCTTCCCAAAATATATTAAATTCCCTCTGTTTAACAGGACGTCATAACCACTATCAATTACTCCCTCACATAGCCAATATTTAATTCATTATTACTCATACTTCATCATTCCGCCAGGGAAATGTCTACTTCCACGTCCTTCAATCTATAGAGTAATTAAATTATCAATATAATTCGACAAATAAAAACTCCGTTAAGAAATGACTATACTTGTCCGCCCATTATTCGGTAGATACCGTGTATATTTACAATTAATGCGAGGGAATAGAATAAAGAATCTATCTGTCCCAGCCAGGACTCGAACCTGGATCTTCTGCTTTCCGGGCCGGAATGTCTCCATTAGACCACCGGGACGAGTTAGATAACTTATTAAATTCCCACCACACAAGCGAGAGCCTAACCCACGAGAAAGACGAATACATCGTCTTATGCTCGAATCTATCTAGATTTTTTTATTCTATTCTCTCTCATTAATTGTTTAAAATTTACGTGGGATAATAAACCACAACCAAATTAATAGTTACAAAGTATATATTATTTAAACGTCAGCAATATGCTAACCCCTTTGTGCGGTTTCGGACTCATTCATTTTTTCAGAGTACTCTGTTTATTTTATTTATTACAAACAAATCAGTTCCTTTATTCACAGTTAAAAGGAAATTTAATTTCACTTACAGTCCACTACACTAATTTAATTGTGTTTACTTTTTCCAGTTAAAGAGTATAGGACCGCAATCACTTTTGTATGTATTTTGGTCCTATCAAAATGAAATTGATTCTTGCTTCAAAACAAGAACAATTTCCTGACATCAATAAATATAACGTTCTACTCAGCATAAAGCTGTCTTAAAATAAAATAGAACTAATACTATTTTGAAAAGCAATAATTTAATTTATGAAGAAAATATTTTATTCAATATGATATATAAACTTACCCCGCTTTATTCCCACAGTGAATTATAAAATATATTCATAAAACTTAGCTCATAGAATGCTACAACGACCACGTTAACCATTCACAGTTATTTAACTAGAAAACGAAACCTACTAAGGGTTCAGAATAATACCCCTAGTTCTTACGGAGAAGTGCCAAATTAATAGGTCTTAACTGTACAATCAAAAGAANAGGATGTAATTAAATTAAAATTAATGTCTTCATCACTCGAGGAGGTATCTGATGTACGTCTTAATAAGAATTTCTAAATGTTATATTATATGAGTCCATTTATTTATAACAAGGGATTCATTTACTACCTGCTTCCCAGCATCTGTTAGATATCTCTGTCGTGTTCCGCTACTCTCCAGTTCAAAACATTAAGGGGGAGTTACATGTAGTGTGCCATACCCCCAGTTACAGTCGTTCCTTCTTCCTTGGTCGAGAAGCACTTTTTTGGGGGACGGCGCGCTCATGTCTGGACCATCGGAATCAGAGGAGAGGCATAAATTGGAAGTCAAATTCCCGATACAGCGAAGGGGGGTTCTACAGATGTCCGGTAGTGCAACTCGCCAACTCAAAGTCATAGTACATAAAGAGGAGTATCTTACTCTCGTCGATCCCGTCAGCCTTGGTAAGGGTCCGGTACATGTTTTCAAGGGGTCGTATTAAGGATCTCGTAATCTCCGAGGATGCTGTGGATGTACCGATGTCCTGATTCTCCTTCTTCTGGACCGGTGATAATGAACTTCCTCTTCGTAGCGATCACCCTCGAACCAATCCACCTAGCCGTTTCCTCTTAAGAAAGGAACGCCACCGCCATAACAGCTTGAAAGGAATTCTCTTCCAGAAGCCTCCTCACCATCCCCGAATCCCTTTCCCCACGGGACAGTCTACTCCGCTGAAGCCTAGTGGCCCAAATCTAGGTGACTTTCAGCCGGACTTAAGGATGAGGGTGTGCTTGTTAGTCGAAAATGGTGCTCTTTCTTTCTCGAGACCAAAATAAAAGCCAATAGAAGAATTATACAGCCATTTCATACTTAGCGATTTGAGTTTGGGAAGAAAGTAAAATGAACCAAGACTTGATAAGGCCTCCTGCAACACAGAAACTCGATAGTTTGATCCTAAGAGCGTTCATTTGATGGATTACTAGTAATTAAATACATATTTTCTGTGAACTGACAAACCCTCTTCTAAAACAAACTTGGCAATAGAATATAAACATACTAAATAATTGTAAGAAAGAAGAAGGTCATATTTTGGCTTAACTTGTCATCAATAATAACATGTCAAATTAACTCCTTCATTTCGTACAAGAATACTTTCTTTTTTTAATGAATATTATAAATATGCAGTATAATATTTCCAAATCAAGTTTCGAAATTAATAAATGAACACTTAATAAGAAAATTCAAAATAAGACGTTTTAATGCACTGCGAAAAGGGTTATTCAAATAAAATTTCTGACAATGCTAAATACATACCAGTTTAAAACAAAATGTCAAAATTTAATCTAAAAGAAGGCTGAATATTGAAATGCTTCATAAATATTTTACTGGGAGTCAGATTGAGAAATGATGGACGGAAAATTATTTGTAACATTCTGAAAATCAAAGAGCAGGTATAATTAAATGTAAATTAAGGCTCTTTCAGCGCCGGAACAAAGTAAAATGAGCGGTCTTAGGGGTGAAGATGAAGAACAAAGTAAGTGCAAAGCCAGGGGAAAGTTACGTTGAGGGGAGGGGGAGAGGCCAAGAGTACGCTGGGAAACTTACTTTCTTATTCGTTTTTAAAATATATTTATGGCTCTAAAAAATGTACGCCTTTCATTGAACTGCATTATAACAATAAATAACTACAAATATATATCAGTAATAAACAGACAAAATTCTATTTACAAACCAGAACTAGTAGTAATAAAATAACATTCACAAACACAGGTATCAAAATCAGCACGAAAACAAATAAAAATTATATTTTACATGTAGATCACAATTTTTTTTATTTGAAAACTTATCAATTTAAACTCCCACTTCTATCAGCAAACAAACTTTTTGATTGACGGGGAGGTAAAAAAACCAAAAATAGAGAGAACAAATTAATTTTTAATCTATTAAAAAAATCGTTAAAGTACACTATTTCTCAACAGTAATAGCACATAACAGCATGTGGTAAAGAATGAGATATTCGTAAATTGATGGAGTAATAAAGGATGACATATAAAGTTTTATATATATATATATATACATATAAAGATATATTTACCTTTTCTTCTTCCGGGTTAGACCGAGTCTAGTTGTTGATAGTTGCCGAGCTTTCGCACATCATGTGATGGCTTCTTCAGGGCTGAATAGAGAATGAGAGCTTTTCTAAATCCAGGTGGTATATAAATACCATTCTCTATTCAGCCCAGAAGAAGCCATCACATGATGTGCGAAAACTCGGCAAATAACACCAATTTGACACGGTCCAACCCGGAAGAAGAAAAGGTAAATACATCTGACGACCGTCGAAGCCTACGTGAACAACATATAAAGATAGTTCATGTTCATGTTCCTGAATTCTTCTTCCGGGCTTGACCGTGTAGAAAAGTAGTTTTTGCCCAGCTTACGCACTTCCTGTGATGGCTTTTTCAGGACTGAATGGAGAATGAGGTACATACAAACTCATTCTCCATTCAGCCCAGAAAAAGCCATCGCGGGATGGGCTAATGCATGGCAAAAAACAACTTTCGGACACGGTCAAGCCCGGAAGAATGGCTTATGTTTAGGCAGGCAAACCTCTATCAGGACTGAAGAGAAATAGGGAGTTGGCGAGTGCGCAAGTGCGGGGTCGCGCGCAGCCCTCAGAGTGGATCGTAATCCTCATTATGAGCCTCATTCAGAAGGGAAATGCTGCAAATACACTTAGCAGAGAGAGGATCATCCTGCGCTTTCACGTACAGAAAGCCCCATTGGCTTCCCTAATATATGGGGAAATATCCCATACATTTAATGGCATCATTTGAATACTCTGTCTAAAGATGAAGTCCACTCCTCCCTACCGTCGTGTATAAATGATGTAAATTACAGTTCTTAAATAGCTCTCGTCATAGTATTACAAAGATAGATAGTATTATATACTTCACGTAAAGGATAGATTCAAGTCAATAAGTCAGACTCCTAAGAGCGATTATTATTTGATGCCCCCAAAAAATATACCTTCTTCCATTCTAATTAGGTTCTTATGACATTATTATTTAACTGAGTTCTATGATTTTTATACTTCCAGTAGAGTTTTTATTTGTTATTTGTTTTACATTTTAGTCTATCATACTTGTATTTTATTATTTGTTTTTTATTTTACAGTATCAAAAAGGCTTGAACTCTGGCTAAATATTACCTACATAAAAAACTGACAAGTCCCCTTCCACGAGTTTAATTTTAATTTAAGTGCGAATTGTGACCAATACTACCTTATTATATACAGAGATAGTAAAACCAAAACGTTAGTGCTCTTCTTCGAAGTATAAAAACAACGCTCTCCCAGTAAAACATAATCTCTGAAGAACACAAGAAAAATAGAATTAAGTAAGGAGTGCAATAGGGTATACGAACCATTTAATGTTTTTCTATATATTAAAACATTAAACATTACGAATATTTTATTTGGTTGTGGTTTTTTATCCCACTTAAATTTTACACAATTAATGAGAGGGAATAGAATAAAAATATCTATTTGTCCCAGCCAGGAATCGGACCTGGATCTCCTGCTATCTGGGACAAATATATTTTTTTTATTCTATTCCCTCTCATTAATTGTTCAAAATTTACGTGGGATAAAAAACCAGAACCAAATAAAATATTTATAAAGAAAAAATTAAATAAATTAAATGACGAGAGTCGACAAAATGTATGACAATGTCAGCTTCCTTGAGTACAAGACGAAGTTCTCGCCTTTCTCGTGGGTTAGACTCTTGCTAGTGTAGAGGGAATTGAATAAGACAACTAACACGTCCTGGTAGTATAACTGGCAAGTACACCGGCCCGGATAGCAGGAGATACAGGTTCGATTCCTGGCTGGGACAAATAGATAGTTTTATTCTATTCCCTCTCATTAATTGATTAAACATTACGGTTGGTGGTCGGCTAGCCATCGAGTTTACGTTGAAGTAATCAGTCAGAGTTTCGGTTAGGTTCAGTAATTTATCGGTGTAATTTAGTTCCCTCGAAGATCTCTCCATACTATCAAATGATACATAATTATGTCCCTGATGGTGAATTACAAGTTAAGTCGAAACGCTGGCAATAATAAAAAATTACTCAATAATTTTGGAGTATTTTATTTTAAATATTTTACAAATTTATTCCTTTGAGAATAATTCAACAAAGTTTTTATTTACAAGCATGTATAAAATTTGAAAATACGTCACAGGGATTCTGAAGGAAATATTAAGCTTTATAATCAGTTTAATCCACGTAATGATCACTGAGATATAGTCGTTCCTTTTTGGCCTAAACTGAAAGGCCAAAGAAAATGGCCTAAGCACACACTTTATTCATATTCCACGAAAATAGCGGGGAATACTCTCAGGGCAAATGAATAATATAAGGCCCTTTCTGTGCCCCGAGAGTGGGGTATCACGTGAGGCTCATCACAAGGAAGGGGAAGAATGAGAAGGGTAGCTACAAATACTCCAGGTATTTCCACGGAGGTAGCGGAGAGGACTTTCAACGGTGTAGACCAGAGAAAACCGCTGGGCATTTGTTATCAGAGCCAGGGGGTAAGCGATAACTTCACTAGGAACAATCAGCTCTCCGGCAATTATTAAACTTCCACATGTGTTGGATATTGAAAAAAAAAAAAAAAAAAAAAAAAAAAAAGTAACTTTTTTTCTTATTCCCCGCCTCAACATAGATTTTATTTCTCACTAACTTCCGATTCCCAGCGATTTGTATTCCTACGTGAGAGAAATCATACCCAGTCAATATTCCCTCAATTATCTAAACACTCCTTCCACACACAGACACAGCGCTATACAGTAGTCCTAGGATACGGTGAATGATGATCATAACCCAAGAATGCAACAGAAATAAATGGCTAATCTCATTTTAAATTTAGCAGTTTGCAAATTTTCAATATGTAATAGAGAAGTCTTATTGTGTTTCTCATGTACGCAATTTAAATAGATTTTTTCTGAGGAAATCAGGCCATTCACGTAATTACATGAAGCGATTAAAAAAAAAAAAAAAAAAAAAGAAAAGAAAATCAACTAATATTCACCGACCCTATACTTACAGAGAAAACCAAATTTTAAAATAATCTTTTATCTTAAATATCAAAATTTTAATATATTTGTTATTATTAGCGTTACAAAGAAATTCGTAGAACAAAATATTCGTAAAATGTAATTTTTAAAATTTATTATAATTTTCCAAGAATCAGACCAGGAAAGATAATTAAAAAAGTAATTACGAGTGCGAGGCATTTCTTCTTACTTTTTTGTAATATAGAAACAAAATTCGTTTTTAGATTTTAAGACATTCGTTTTGTATAGCATAAGAAAAATTCATTTTGGGTTTAAATTAAATGAAGGAAAGGGGAGGCTTAAAGGGAGACCAAATTTATAATCGGAATAAGATGGTATTAATTTGAACTATTGAAAAGCTTATATAACTTTAGTGGTATATATAAATGCAATTTATAACGTTAATAACTGCCATTAGAAAGATTTTAGAGGTCATATATTTTACGCCCATTGTTCTCTTCGGCCTGTAAATATCCCTATTTACTCTCATAGAATTAAAAATTATTATTTTTCTTTATTTAGGAAGGGCCTTAAAGGCTTTTATTAGTGCGTCACTGAGAATAATCGACAAAACCGTAAGTAATAGCGAATATCAATAATATAATAAATTATACATTAACTTATATNGTAATAAGGATCTATTACAGAGCACATAAGGAAAAAATCACAAGGAGTAAAATTTATATATATATATACATACATATATATTTATATACATACTTTGATTTATAATTTAGAAATTAAATCGGATTCTATATATTTCTAAAGAAGCACACAGTATTAAAAAAAAAATTAATGCTTTCCACGCAAACTAACTTCATAAAAAATTGCTGGCAGATATCACTCCTTACTCTGACATGTATGTCGAAGTTATCGCTTACCCTCGTGGCTCTGATGACAAATGTCCAGCGGTTTGCTCTGGTCTACACCGTTGAAAGTACTCTCCACCGTCTTCGTGAAAAAACCTCGCGCATTTGTAGCTACCCTTTTCATTCTTCCCCTTAAGGTATACTGTTCAAATGGTCTTAAGGCATTTGTCAAACAAATAATATGGGGACAGATATCGATGATATTTTTCTCTAATTTTTCGTAAATTAACCTCTTCTCTCTCTTTTTATTTTTCTTATCCCTTTCAGAAGGTTATTTATTATACACAATGAGACCAAAATTTGAGTTTAAAATATTTTTTTTTCTTTCGTGTAAAGAATAAATTATATAGAAATAACTTCCTTAACATTTATAATATATAATTTAATAGACAGGACAGATTTGAATCAATTTAAAACAAAATAAACCAAATACATATTGAAGGGTATTTATAGGGCGTAATAACCTAGAAGTTGATTGCCCTTCAATGATCTACTACTACTACTACAAAATAAAACAAAGAATACGGAGATCTATGGAGAAATACACATTTAATATGTAATTGTTCTAATTCACGGCACACTAGAGAATATGTTGGGTAGACATACTGCTATGTAGACTATTTCCCTATTCTACGAGTAATGACAGCAATTAGCACTGGTTGTTCCCAGAACAGAAAGAAAAAATAATACAGAGTGCTCTCAAAACGTGCATTCAATAGGGATTCTATGAGAGTTCCCACTAGACTATCTCTTGCTTTCCCGAGCAGGATTTCTAGGAGTCATTCTTACCATATTGAAGTTTACGAATCATATTCGTTTTTATGAGACAGCTGATTGGAGTACGCCTATAAAGTTGGATTTTCCTTTATGGAAGTATACGGAACAGAACGAAAAAAGAGGACACGAGCCAGAGAGATTCACTGCAGCCATTAGTGGGAGTATGTGCAACCATAGTAAGAGTATGTAAAGGCCGACAGTGAAGAACCGACTGGACACGGGAACACTATCAGACTGACAGCTAAACGGGGTGCTCGGGTGGAGGGGGCCCTCGACTGTGATGAGTGATGAATAGCACCAGTCACACTTGATGAGGTGGGACCGGACAAAGCGTCCCTACCCCAACAGTATTGCGAGCTGGAACATTGTAAATAGAATGGCCGACATACCATAAACATCTTCTGTATTGAGCAATGCGTGAAGGTTTACAAGCCTGGGGTGTAGGCATAGTGCAGGGGTTTAAAATGGGATGTCTATGAATCATGTCGTAATCAAAGCGAGAAGTTATTGCTGAGGGAAACATCAATTTGAAAACCGCTAGCCAACCTAGCTGTATCTGCGATGGTCCGCTGTTTAATATCATAGTGTTTTTTTTACTTCCCGTGCTTATGTTTCTATTAAGAATGGAGTCCTAATATGGTACTATTTTGTAATGGAACGCAGTAAAGAGGGGTATATAAGGAAGTAAGATAAAGAGGAATAGATTATTAATTACTTTTAGAATAAACAAATAAAATAGCTATTACAATTATTTCTTTATGTTCACACTAACCGAAAATTGCAAAAATGCCTTATTTCTGTTTAAATGATTCATAAATAAGCATAAACAAAAACAGTATAACGGAATAAATACATTTTTTAACTTCAGTAAGTTAAGAATGAGTTTTTGTCCTTTGATTTCATTGTAAGGTAAATTATGGGATAATGGATCTACATATGCGGAGAGAATGAGTCCAGTGACACCACGCACAAATTAAATAAATCTATAAAACCAGGAGGTCCCGAGGCCACATTCATTTGAGTTAGCGGGGAGGGTTGTAGGGATTACAATTGGAGGACAGGGTCTGTGCGAATGGGTTTGGGTGTTAAGGCAATTAATTGTGGACAAGGTAGGAAATGAGGTCTTGGAAGAAAAAGCTGTTGAGAGTTTCGTCCACTCATCACTTCGAAACGGTTTAGATCCAGCCTTAAATATATTAATTTATCTATTTGTTTTCTCCAGCTTTTAAGATTTAAATATATAACCTTTTCTTTGATCATAATCTGTTCTTATGTGATACACATTTTTTTTTAGCACGTATTTGCTTCGTAATGTTATAGGGAAAGTGTGACCTAGAATATCTAGTCTCGCTCATTTTTGTTATGTGAGATTTTCTGGATAATTTCCCGTTAAACCTATCTTTTGTGCAAGTTAATAACTACATGACATAAGCTTCCAGGTTTAGCACATACGTCATGTTGAAGTATGCATCTAGTGAGATTGAGAACTTAACGTCAGTAACTGTGATTATCTAATCATCAAAAAAAAATGAGCACCATGAACGTGAGGAGTGGACATAGACTGAACTATAAGGCACCTCACCTGAGTATACTGCTTGTACCTTGCCCGAACGGAAAAGAATGGGTTAGTGATATGTTGTGTAAGTGTGGAGTAATATGTTTGAACAAGGCTTTGGGAGAGTGTTGAAGAAGGATGTGAAGCATTGCAAGTGTCGAGTACATATAAATTAATGTATTAGAAGAAGGATTTCTGATGTAAGAGGACATAAGAAAAATGAAGAAACTACTTCATGGAAATCTTTCCGATAACGAAAATATCATAGATATATCGTACAGTGATCAGTATTAAACCTAGACTATTACATTCATATAAAAACCTCTGAAAAATACTATTATTATTGTAAAATACCAAATAAAGAAAATAACTTTTTATAGACCAGTGTAATACATAAAAGAGCAAGTTTTCTTTTGATGAATAGGACAATAATTCCAAATTAATATAATATTATTTATCAAAATAATTAAAAGTTGACAAATGTGATTGCTCTAAGAAAGGAAAAGTGAAGGAAGAACAGAGNAACAAATCTCACCCGTGAACATATACCATACTACGAACTAAGACTCTTCAAAGGAATGGTGTTGAACACTTGACCTTTGGAAGAGAAGGCACCATGAGTAGAACTCATACACAATTCCACCCCCTGAAATCTGAGCCGGGTGTGCTGAATCCACGGGACACAAGAATCTCACACCTCTGAATGGAGGAGCGAGTACCTTGCCCCCTAGCCGATAATGTATTCAGACATTTGGATTTATTACTCAACTTTAACGGATAAATTACTACATAGGGGAGGACAGGAAAAATACCCAATATATTTCAGCATAATCTTACACATAACTCAGTCTTTTTAATGGGGATTTATTTTATTTTCACACAAGGAATTTTAATCCCTACTATCTTCATCAGAGAATGAATATGATTAATTGTAAAAAAATAAAAAAGTTTTCTAACGCGGCGCTTATAAATAAAGCTACAGCTTGTTTAAAAACACTTAACTTAAACAACTAAAAAAAACACTAATTAAGAAATTAAAAAACCACGAGTATTGTAAAAGATACGTAAATATTATATATGATTAATACATGTGAGGTATATGTGTGGTGTGAGTTTGTGTGATTGTACCTATACGGGGATGGTCGATGAGCCTTCCTACAAAAAAGGACCAGATCGCGCATCCGTTACTGCGAAAGTGCATACATCAAAGCGTACATGTACATGAGTACACAAGTGCGGCGCCATTAGATCTCACCTGTCTATAAAGCCAACCGAACAAGGATATGTATGTACACTTATAGTATACAATTGTTTACTCACAATGCGTATATACTCGTGCATATATATACTTGTTCGGTTGGCTTTATAGACAGGACAGATCTTTTTAAGAGTTTTTTTTTTTACTGTTTTGTTTGTAATGAATGACCCATTGGATTCCCGGTGCTCTCCAAGGGAATACTCACCCCTAATAGGGTACCATTATTTATTGAAAGGGAAAAAAATCAGGCGGCAAGAACGGTGTGGTGACCAGGATCTTCTCCAGTGTACGTAGGTCGAGAATAAATACATCATTAAATCATTATTGCCCCTGGCCTGTCCCAGGACTGGTTTATATATATATATATATATATATTCATACATGAACACTCACACACACTATGCAGTAATATTAATTACTATTCTTATTTACTTACTAATTATTTAGTTATTAATATTAATGTTAGTAAGTACGAATGCGAATCAGAAGGAATTGGCTGTGGACAGGCTGTGGGGATGAGCTCGTTTCTGCAAATTAGAAGAAGCAAAACACGAGCTGATTTGAATCAGTTGACAGTAAGCAGCTTGCTTTCACATTACAAGTTCGATACCCCTTCTCCACAAGATTTCCCGGATAGTTGAGTATTGTCGGCCAATAATCCATTAATCTCAGTGTGATTCTAGGGATAAGCCCCGGACCCCCACCCCATCGGGCAAAGTGAATTGCAGACTGAATGATAGCGACATCAGAGAGAGCTCATCAGAGCAACTTGTGGGCCATTAATCGGGACAGGGATGCAAATCAACCAATCACGGCTTACTTCATTTAAATACAATACCGTTTTATAAATCACCCTTGAAATGTTAATCACTTAATTTCTTTGACAGAGCTGATTCATTCATTTTAATAGAAAATACTTGATTTACAGTAGGAGATTTTTATTTGCCATTTTGGTGAATTGGGGTGAAGTTAGAATCATGAATGACTTAATTTCCTTTCAGGGTGAAAGCGTTAGGGGATGTGATTTAGAGGGTTGAACCTCTTCTCTCACTTGAGTGGCCTTATATTTTAGCCATATTATCCAGGCCTGGACAGTTTAGTCATCAATCCTTATTCAAATCCTTATCGAAAGAAATATCTGACATCTGATAATTTTAAGCTGCTCTTGACGGAATATTGTTACTGTTAATATTGTGTACTCATTCACACACAAACAAATCAAATATTCTATTAATATTCTTCTTTTAAGTAGTTATAAGGACTTATTTTCGACAGAGATTAGTTAACTTAATTCTAGTGAAGATACTCTATTAAGGACTTTATGATTAAATATCACCAGATTCCAAAAAAAATACTTTGCAACATTTACGCAGTGCAATGAGATTCATAGCAAATTTTGTTTTAAAAAATAAAATAATTTAGGATTTTAAACGATAAAATTGAGGGTAACGGTATACCCTCACGTCACGTTTACCGTTTGACGCTTAAAATATGTATTTTTTTTTTTTATAGTAAACTGATACCTATTTAATTTCATTACTCTAAAATAAATATAATATACGACCGCTGTAGAAAAAAAACAAAAAAAAAAAAAAAAAANTGAAGCGATTAAAAAAAAAAAAAAAAAAAAAAAAAAACTCATACTTTAATCATAAGGAAAAACATTGACTAATGGTCTTCAAAGCCTTCACACAAACATATAAATTTTAGAGATTATAATTTTTGGTATTTAGCAGGTAACTGTAAATAGCTACATTCATTTTACTAATACCTGTACAATTGAGGAATCTTTAGAAGAGTTGAACTGCACCAAGCATTGCATTAATGATACTATTACTACATAGAATTTATTACTGTTTACCTCTTGTAGAATTTATGGAATGCTATAATTCATATAATAGAACTGACAGAGGTTCGCAGAATGAACTGCTTGAGTAAAGTATTGTTGGAGCACGGGAACAAATCTCACCCGTGAACATATACCATACTACGAACTAAGACTCTTCAAAGGAATGGTGTTGAACACTTGACCTTTGGAAGAGAAGGCACCATGAGTAGAACTCATACACAATTCCACCCCCTGAAATCTGAGCCGGGTGGGCTGAATCCACGGGACACAAGAATCTCACACCTCTGAATGGAGGAGCGAGTACCTTGCCCCCTAGCCGATAATGTATTCAGACATTTGGATTTATTACTCAACTTTAACGGATAAATTACTACATAGGGGAGGACAGGAAAAATACCCAATATATTTCAGCATAATCTTACACATAACTCAGTCTTTTTAATGGGGATTTATTTTATTTTCACACAAGGAATTTTAATCCCTACTATCTTCATCAGAGAATGAATATGATTAATTGTAAAAAAATAAAAAAGTTTTCTAACGCGGCGCTTATAAATAAAGCTACAGCTTGTTTAAAAACACTTAACTTAAACAACTAAAAAAAACACTAATTAAGAAATTAAAAAACCACGAGTATTGTAAAAGATACGTAAATATTATATACGATAAACATTTACTGCTATTCCTTGTTTATACTACAGATAGATTATTTCTCGAGATCTTAATAATATAAATATACAGCTCAGGTAGAAACATTGTTACACAAATAAAAGCAGACGAAGAATCAAGAGTTGAATATAAGAGCAAAACCAAGAACTACAGAAACTCAACATTTAACGGAAATAGAATAAATTCAGACAATAAAAACGAGGTGTCCAATATGTTTCCTGACCTCAAATTAAATGTCAATTATTTAAAATTGTAGATAGCTGTTGTAGCTTATGATCTAAAGAAAAGAGACTAAGAAAGGATATAGTCTTGAATGAGCTTGTGTAAAGAATAAATGTTCAGTAAAATAAAGATTTTCTCATTTGAATTGAAATAAACATTAATAGCAATAACGCCAAGTTTTTACATTAATTTTATATTCCTTGTTTTTTCTAGTCAAATAAGACAAGGTTTTCATGCTTGAGTTTTCTGAAATACTAAATCGGTTCTTAAGCTAAATTTTGCCTACTTTTAAGAGTATTTATTATCTTACTTGATATATAATTTTATAATATGCAGAATGAGTAAAACTTGTTTGAAAGCTGAAAGTTCAAAAACGGAAAATACTTTAAAACTATTTTTAACGTCTGTAAATTCAACATGAATTTCACCTAAATGCGTTGATAACTATAGAAGAACGGATAAAAAATATGGACTTCTAAGACGGACTGGGAACATACAAAATACAAAATTAAAATTTGATATCTAACCTAATTTAGCACCATTTCCCTAATAAGTGAAAACCCACTGATCACTAAGCACTAAACACTTCACTGGAAGACGATTTGGTGTATGATCACTGAATACTGTCTTCCAGAAGATGGGAGGTATAGGGGCCAACGAAACCCACACAAGGGGCTAATGTCCCATTCATAACACTCCACCTGAGCTCTCGTGAACTCTCGGCTGAGTTACTTAACAGCAAGGGAATTAAGTTATATACAGCTCGCACAAGGGAATCCTGAGGCCACTACGGTTATACTCCGAGAAAACATCCTTAAAAAAACCCTGTGGCCGCTACCCACTCGTTACTGTTTCATAACTAATAGTTTGATGTTAATTCTTAATTCCTCTCGTAACGCCTATTATTAACTTTTTATTTTGCGATGATGGAATGATCCAAGCACCGTTTTTATTTTCGTGACAAATAAAAGATCTATAGTTTTTTTCTTTTTTTAGGAGGTGATTAGAAAGGAAATTGAAAGACTCAACAGTAAAAATGAATACTGTAAATTTATATATTAAATAAATTGTGGCACGTTTTTCAACTCTAAATTATTTACAAGAAATGCAGAGGGAGCCAGAAAAGAAATCTTACTACCTCAACCCAGATAGTAAGATTCCCGGTTAAGGTAGTAAGATTTTTTTTTCTGGCTCCCTCTGCATTTCTTGTAAATAAGTTAGCGTGGGATTAAATACTACAATTAATTTAATATTTAAATAGATATATAAGGCAGAACGAGGGTCAAATAAATAGCTGACAATGTTAGCTCCTTCGAGTATAAGGCGACATATTCGCCTTACTTGGGGGTTTTGACTCGGAGTAATGTGCGGGGAGTTGGAGAGATTATCTGAGCTGCCTCGGTGGTGCAGAGGTTTAGCAAACCTACATGGAAAGTAGGAGACCCGGGTTCGATTCCCTGCTGAGATAGTAAGATTTTTTTTTCTGGCTCTCTGAGCATTTCTTGTGAACAGTGTATATATTACCAAAAGTTCAGTTAACATAAACCAATGACTTGGTTGGAGATTCGTCAAGTCTTAGGCTGGAGAAATTAGTGAGGGTTTCGTCCAGGATCAGGAAAATAAAATTCTCCAAAATAGTTGTGTAATTATTTTATTATTGCCGACGTTTCGGCTTAAATTGAAAGTCATCATCAGGGCTGAAATACAATACACACTAATACACTTCTAGAATTATAGATTAGATTGGACAGAGATGAGGAATGTTATATACCAGAAGATGATATTCAGATTAAACTAAACAAAATCCCCTCCCTCCCTTTTCTCTCGTTGCCTTTCATTTTAGCTTGGCACTCTGCGGTGTGAACACAAACCCCTCTCAGAGATCTCTCCAGACATCACTATTGGAACATTTAAAGTTTTTTTTTATACAAACATTTTCAGTTATAACTCATATTTGTAATGATTAGTTTAATCTGTAAATATATTTCTGTCACATAACACACTTCATCTCAGTCTGTTTATTTAAATCTATAATAGTGGATATTGTATATCAGCCCTGATCAACTGATTAACTCATCAGAGTTAAGTCAAAACGTCGGGTATAATACAATAATTACTCAAAGATTTTGCAGTATTTTACTTTTCTGATCCTGGCCGAAATCCTGACTAATTTCTCCAGCATAAACAAATAACCTTTTGCCGAATCCTAGGACGTGAATTGATCGTTACCAAGTTCTAAGACCCAGGTGCCAAGAAAATGTATTAACCGACTGCACAACTGAAATCCGGCAGAGGAAACTCAACAGGAATCAATTGACCTAAGTTGAAATTGCAGCAGGTCGATCAGCATACCAACTGATAACGAAATAATCAGGTCTGATATCGAGAGATTGATTTTGGCTTATGAGCGGCATATTTGATGCTGATAATCGATTTGACCAGGGGCCGGAAACTGGAGCGCAGCGGCAAAAGAGCGGAACTTGCTGCAGTTGCAAATCAGGAAGGCCTTTGTCAGGGGAAGCCGAGTAACGGTGAATAAAAATGCGCTCTGTTTTATTTCCTCGATATAACCGGTGATTCCTCTCGCACTGGTTTTATCCTCGCATAGAGGTTTCAGCATTTACGGTCAGAATCGCAACAAGGTACTTCACACAACGCATCTTTACCGCTCGCCAGCAGTTAAATCAGTAGTTAATTAATAAACTATTTATTCATCCGAATTATAACATTAGAAGCCAAGTACTATTGGTATTTAATATTTGTCGTTAAAAAATGATTGCGATTCCTTTTGGGAATATGAATTGTGAAGATTCTTCTTTCTTCTTAGTAAGAACAAAGAAAACTGGAACCCCCAGACAGAGAAATTTTGCGATGTTAGTCAAAAGCAGCAGGGCTCCTGACCTTCGTAGTCTGCTGCATAGCACAGGGAAGGGGAAGATCAGCTATTTCAAGTATTACATAATCTTCTTGTGACGAAGAAAATTAATCCGACAGCCGAGATTAGGACGATTTTGTGTTCCGTTTAGGAGGAATAATGTTTATCTTTAGTGCAATAATTGTCCGGCCGTTTACCTTCTACGCTGCAATGCACCTGCATTCCCAAATGAAGCATCCTAGGGGAATATCCACATGTCCTTCGCAAAGTCAAGTCCACAACAGATCTAGACCGAGGGTGAGAATCCTTCCTTTAGCTTTTGGACGGAATTCAACATGGTGGTGAAACCTGAGGATACCCCACTATATTGAATTTATTTACTCGCTTGGAATGGTTTACTTTTCTTTCTTTTTTTTTGTATAGGAAAATTTCTGCTTACGCCACGCCTATATGGCTAAAATGTATTAATATCCTACGCCCCTTCCTCAGTTTCCTGAAAGACGGAGGGAGAAGGAGTCAAGGACTACTTTGACTTTAATATTGGAAAAGGATAACGAGGATTGAAGGGAAGTTTACTTCCTTTAGCCCAGTAGATTGGAATAAGCCGTCCCAAGGAAGAGGACTTGGGAGGAGATCAACACTCAAAGCTTCTTTCTAAACTCGCCTCCTTCATATTTCCGTAAGATATTACAGAGTGTAAATGTTAGAAAATTATATGGAGTATTTATTATGTTTATAAAGTTTACATAAGAAACTAAAAAATATATAACCAATTATTCGATTTGGTTATCCATCTATAACCCTTTTATTTAACGTATCTTCTTCGGGGTTGGACCGTGTCAAGTTGTTGATAGTTGCCGAGCTTTCGCACATCATGTGATGGCTTCTTCAGGACTGAATAGAGAATGAGTAAATACATCTGACGACCGTCGAAGCCTACGTGAACATCTGACCAACATATAACCCTTTTGTTTCACTCGACTCAAGTCGTAACAATTTAACGAAAAAAAAAAAAATTGTTTAGTATAAAAGGCTTCGAATGAGTGAACTCTCACTGTAAAGTGAAGTACAAATATACTCGAGTAATATATGAAGAAAACTCATACTTAGTAGTTAGTAATTAAGGTTTGAGCTTTTCAACGAGTTCAATATATAAACATATTTTGTGCAAAAAAAAAAAAAAAAAAAAAAAAAGCATTATCCGATTAGATTTTTTTAAAGTTTATAGCCAGCAAAGGACAGGACCAGGTTATTTTGTTACACATTCAATATAAATTTATTACTGAGCCTGGGCGAAATGGAATTTGACATTATTAAATATAACAATTATTAACATTAGTTGTTATTATTGGATGTATTTTTTAATTGATAATTTTTTTTTTGGCAGATGACACATTACTTTAATAAATAATAAAAGAACTATTGAAAAAAAAGAAAAAAGAAAACAATAAAGATTTTCCAATTTTAAGATTATGTTTTCCTGCACATGATAACAAATAAAAGTTTAAACACAAACATGCAGGAGACATGGAATTTAAAATATGTAAAGCAGTGAAGTAATAGGATACCTGTTGGAATGTTTATGGAAGATTAGGAACTATTAAGGTACGAATATTATTAAACAGTGTCGTTTTAAAATATTTGATAAGGAATGCCAGTAACAAACTCATTAAATGAAGAATGCTTAACGGAGCTAGAACATTCCTTAAAAGAATCTCTTGAAAGTAAATGGTAATTTATTCCTGAAAATGGTTACCAGGATCCCGAGGAAACGAGATATATGTTTTCTTATCTATTGCCAAGAATGAGATTTAAAAAAAAATATAACTTAAGAAATTCCTGCGTATACATATATAAGACATATATAATTAATTATTCTGTTGTTATTGTTTAAAGTAACACTTGTAAAATACATGTCATTTTTATGAACCTAGATAAATTCCTTCGCATTATTAATTCTGTTACTTAATATAAGTTTATAGGAAAATAACTATTACTTAATGAAAAATTAATTCAAATAGGTAAACTATTTTAAAGCTTTAAAAATGGACCGAAATGAATTAAGCCACCGAGATGAACTAAGAACGATAGTTCACACTAAGCTATATTAAATATGCTCTTGTATATCACAAAATAAACATATAGATCGAGGTTTTATTGGAAATTATATATTAAAAACAAAAGACAAAAAAATAGGATACTCAATGCCAAAGTAGTAATTCATTAGCCAATAAACATATGACAACCAATTATAAAAAAAAAAGGAGTGGAATTTAGTGAGAAAGTTCTTTATAATTCATTGCTTTAAAAAGTCCAATTTAAAGAAAACGTGTAGACTTTTTAAAATGTAATTAAAGAGAAGCTAATTAAAAATTAATTTCGAAGCATGAAAAATATTTCTAAATAAAATTTTAAAAGCAACACGTAGCTTTCAACTTTAGCAATATAAGTTATACTACATATATTGTGATAAAGGGTTAAATTGGTAATAGGTGTATTTAGTGTGCAATGTTATATTCAAATGTCTGTGTTTTATTTATGTTAGATGAAAAAGTGATAGAGAATACTGTTGTGGAGATATTAAATGTATTGCATGGGATACATTCTCTATTTTAGTGTTAATATAACATGGCTAAATGTTATACAACAACAATAATATAGAATTAATATTTTAATAATTGCTAACTCAGTGTTTGTATTTATGTAATCATGACTTATCAGATCAAATACTTCTTTTAGCACATAATAGACTATAGGAAGGATTCATTAAATAAACTGATAGGAAAAAAACAAAAACATTTTATATGTTAGTAAGGATATATACATATATATATATATATATATCCATATATATATATATATATATATATATATATATATATATATACACGGCTTCAGATTTGTAACTGAAGACGAGAGAGTGCGCCTATATACACATTCTCAAAGGCACTTTAAGACCTGGTATCAATTGCCAACAATAGGAGGATTAGGGTAAACCCAATCGCCTTTCCCTTCCTTTGAGTCCTCTCTTCTATACAATATCCACAAGTCCCTCGTCACTTCTCAACGACGAAGGGTGTCGACTCAAACAAAGATGGCGCCGTGACATCCTGGACATAATTTGAGAGTGGTGTCATTGGTCACCTTCTCTCCTCATCTAACTTTCATTAATCTCATTTTTTCCCCTATTATTCATTTAAAACAAATTACAAAATGTTTTTATTTATTTTTAACAGAATGTAATATGTAAATAAAGGATATTAAAAAAAATGTATAAAGAACAATATCCCTTTACTTCCCTCCGATTCAGTCCGCTACCTTGGGTTCCACCTTGACTCACGACTCAACTGGAATAAACATACTAAAATCAAGCGACAAGAACTCAACAGACGCCATGGACTCATACAGCCTTTATAAGTCCTATATTTATAATAGGTGCTCACAGCTGACTATAGAAAACAAACTACAAGACCATAATACGACCAATCTGGACCTACATTGTAGAACTGTGGGGTGCCGCTAAGCCTTCCAATATCCAACGAATACAATCCTTCCACTCCACAAAGCCCTAAGAATAATTGTCAACGCTCCATATTACGTATGCAACGCAACCCTCCATCAAGACCTTTCTTTTGTCAAAGACCTTATCTACACCCGCATTAAGCTCTTCCATAATACACTCCAATTTCATCGTAATCCACATGCCCAATCCCTGTCGTCGGACTCCAATCCTTACAACCCTCCCCGGCGACTCAAACGGAGATGGCCTCGCGACCTCCGCCCAGGGTTAATATTAAGTAAAATAAAAACAGAATAATAATTATAAATAATTAGGTTAATGCGTAAACGTGTTAAGAATGGGGTCGATGGGCCCCTTCTTCCTGCACAGTGATGTT
>KZ807943.1:296940-309073 GCA_000696205.2 Oncopeltus fasciatus
TTCAGGTCACCAAAACCGCTAGGTAAAACTACTTTCTACTTTTAGTGGGAGCTCGAATAGGAAGGAGTTGGAGACGGAGGTAGAGGTTGAGATGAATGTCGCCTATATATATATATATATTAGCGCCGGTTTATGAACTAGTCTACTTTAACCTCACTACATTAAGCCAAGGCTTAAAAGTATACCCATCTTCGTTAAAGTCGAATATTTTTGGAAATTAAGACATTTTGTAAATTGGCTGCATGCGTATGTGATGAATAGGTCACATTGCAGATATTTGTTTATTAATAGCTGTACGTCGTTTAGTTATGTACTTCTTAATAACGTCTCTATTGTTTCTTGTTTGTTTCGCGTAAATACATGATAAGTTATGTTTATTTTTCCCTTATATATATATATATATATATATATATACAATCAGCCTATACATTTTTATTATTACTTATTAACGTTTCTATGGTCCGAAATTCATTTCATTCCTGAATTAGTAAGTCGGTATCAGTTAGAAATATGTCATTTATGAACTCCTTGTTTTTCTTACCTTTCAGCGAGGAGGTACGAATTTAACAAGAAACATAAAACTGTTTACATCCTAGTAGCCATAAAATTTTATGACACTCATGTTTTATATTTTTTTTTCTCGAAAGAACATTTATTTGAGAAGCTATTTACAAATATCTACTATAGCTGAGTACATACCCCAATATAGAGCCAGATTTAGTAGTCTTACCCTTTACAATAATTGTTTTCTCTGGATTGTCAACTGAATTTCGCAATATACTCTTCTTTAAGTCCAATTTAATGGAATATCGGAAATCTGCAGGGGATTCTAGCTTTAGAGCTCATTTCTAAGGTTAAAAAAAATGTACTGCTTAGCTGTATGTAAACAACCGGAATGGTTAGTATTCCATCGAGAACAGCTGGTATTTGACAAGAAATACATAAAGGATCAGAACACTGTCTCAATAAGGGACATTTGAGCAAGAAGTACATTCCTCAGTGACAGCTAACACTGGAAAAGTCGCATTTGCGGCAACGCTCCAGCTCCAGCGGGGATACCATCACAGTTCTCACCCGATCCACCGCACGAATCCTCTCGTCCGAGGGTAAAAACGGCGGATGGGAGGAGCTCAACATCAGCCGCAGGTGATTCGGTCACATCAGCAATAAGCTCCCCAAGAGATCTAAGAGAGATCTCATTTAATAGGGGGCTCGGACCTTAATCAGAGACTAGCGGAGACCGAGGGAAGTGAGTTCTCTTACAGGGAGAGATTTTCCTCAGCTTTGACAATGGCAGACACCCTAACTAATCTCTCTGAAAATAGATTCTATTATCAAGTATTAATAATCTTATTCTTAGTCTTAGATTAATCTCAAGTAATTCAAAAGTTTTCAATAAAACTAAAATAGAAGAGACTCCTCTCAAAGTAACTAAGTCAGAAAAAAATATTTTCAATTATTAAACAATATAGCTTCAGTAGAAAACACAATTCTTGACGAATAGAGCATTATCAAAATAATTTGAGAAAATACGAAAAACGATTAAACCTCGCCTATAGCTTTTTCTGTAATCCGATTAAAACCCGCGGATTCTGCTTTTATTAAGTAGATGGATTATCGCCTCCAAATCCCATCCTTTTGAAAGAAAAAAAAATAGAATGGGAAGAACAGCCCACTATGGATGGAACAAATGAATGAAAAAAAAAAATAGAATGGGAAGAACAGCCCACTATGGATGGAACAAATGAATGAAAAAAAAAAATAGAATGGGAAAAACAGCCCACTATGGATGGAACAAATGAATGAATAAAAAAAGTCAATAGGCTCGCCTACGACATATTGGTGTCATTAACAAAACAGTTTCGGTACCATCATTTCTCCAGTTTATTTAAATTAATAAATTGCTTGATGGCGCCGGCTTGGCCTAGGGAATCCATTTGGGACTCCCAAAATTGGCGCTGAGGTGCCCAAGACAGTCTTATAAAGAAAAAAAGAAGCCTATATAGTATAATGTGGTTTTGGAATAGGGCGAACAGTTAAATAGCCATCTTTCCATGACTAGACGCATTTGCCTAGGAGGTGCAAAAAAAAATAATTTTTTTGTGGTTATCTTCTGAGAAGGTTAGGTGGTTAAATGACAAGATGTCATCGAAGAAAAAGTTCTTCGTATAGATAGATGAAGAAAATCATGTGTTGATGAGCAGGTAGAGGCCTACAAATACTCTACCTAGACAAAGAATGGTTTGTTATTATTCGGAAAGATTTTATCCCCAAAATGCCATTGAAAGATGAATTTGGTATAGGGTACAGATTAGTGTCGCGAGAAAATTAAGAGTAAGCCTATGTTGAAGAGATGTTACAAATCCTCCAAAGAGGTAGAAATCAAAGAGAGAGAGAGAGGGAATAGAGAGTGTTGCATGATGGGCAGTAGGGTGCAGGGGGGGGGGGCATGCATATTTCACCTGCCGCAGAATAGTTCCACCAACCATAACATCCCTCCAAGCCGAGCCCCTGAAACAGTTATGCAGCTTTTTTACACTCCCTACAACTCCCACGTACTTGTGGCTAGAATCCAAATTCTATTTACATCTTAGAAATATTCTCTAAAGACCATTATTTAAGTGCCAAATGAGGAAGGTTCTTATTAATAAGAAATAAGCAATCGCATATTGATTTAACAATGTTAAACATCTTTAATCTTAACAACAACAATCTTTTACGGGATTAGTATTTAGGAAATATCGTAAGAGACGTATATTCATTTGAGATTTCAATTGTTCGCAAGAAGTGTAGAACAATCAGAAATATTGCCAAAATTTTTTACTGTTCAGTTTGTGTCAAATTTATTGGGTACTCTACTAGATTTTGAAAGATAATTTTTTTTTTTGTTCAAGATACTTAAATAAAAGTTACAACGAGCTATTACATTTACATAAAAGACGAGTTTCCTGCTGTCATTTATTTTCCTCGAATATGATTTACAGTTTAATGTTAAGATGTTATTTAAATAAGTAGAGGACGATAAAAAAAATAAATTATTAAAACAACATTTTTTTTTCAATGCCTTTTATAGTTTAGCAGTTAAAAAAGGCATTTTAAATATACAATAAATAGTATTAAATACTAGTCATTATCAAGAAAACAGAGCCAATGAATTTTTCTCTCAACACATGCAGATGGAGGACTAAATAAGTCATCTAAAATAAGAAAACTTTTACATGACCATTTGAAGAAGAAAACGAACACATACACACTTACACAAAATTTTGAATGGGACAACCTTCAAGTAGGAGAGATCAAATATAGAATTTTCCTTCATACTAGTGTGAAAGCATAAATGATATTGCCTTTATATAATTTTTATCATTTTACATAATTCAAATTAGATAATAAATTCAAACAACTTCTGCTTACTTTTATTACTCAATAATAAATTGTTAAGGCTCCAGTGCAGGTTACTATATTTTATAATGTTAGCTTGCCATTTTATAAATAGATAAATTTCTGGTAAGATCAACACAGAATAGACCTAAAGAAGTGCAGGATACACTTTTATGAGGATAGTAAGGAGTTGTATGGAGTATTTAATACATTATTGCTAGGAGAGCTTATTGTGAGAAGATGGAAAGGAAATGAAGAAGATGAAGGTAGGTAAGGCCTAGGTGATGGGTTTAGGTCACCAAAACCGCTAGGTAAAACTACTTTTTACTTTTAGTGGGAGCTCGTATAGGGAGAAGTTGGAGACGGAGGTAGAGGTTGAGATGAATGTCGCCTAGCCGCGAGGATAAAATACCCCATTATGTTTAACGGGAGCACGCATAATGAGGAATGCAATATGAAGGTGAATGTGAAGAGAGTCATCCATGTGGAGGTGGAAGTCCAGTTTTAGGTGGACGCGAAGGTTTGGTGGTAGGTGGCGGTCGAGGTATAGGTGGCCGTGAAGATGTGTAGGTAGATGGAAATGGAGGTATTGGTTATAGGTGCAGACCACAGCAAGTACAAAGTAAAACGTTCAGCGGGAAGGCACGCATAATGAGGAGTAGGAGATGTAGGTGTAGGTCACCGTAACCGCGAGTTAACACTCACATGTAAAGCTATTACATCCAATGGGAGCGCTCACAGTCAGCAGGCAGAGGTCAATGTGTCACTCCTCTTACCCTCACGTAAAACAACACAGTTAAGTTCAATGGTAGTACGCATATTAAGGAGGTGGTTGTTTAGCACCAAATAGGTTAGGATGGAGGCTTTTTGAAAAGAGACTAGTTTGATTTAATTCGCTGACTAACTTACGGTCGCCACTTCTTCCTATTGGCCAGTTCGAGGCCATACACCCCTAGCACTCAACCCAATTCCACCTTAATTCCTAAAGTGCCTTATAAAATGAAGAAAGGCGTGCTTATTATTGTAAGGAATTTACATTGTAACATACTTCACACTAATTTTTAAAAAAATTATTCGTGACCGATAAGATTAACTGAAAAATAACATTTAGGACCTTTTGCCTTCTAGGCTCATGCGTAAGTTGTTCATAAATTTGCTGCGTAACCTTTAAGCAGATGTAAAAGGTGATTATATTAATCTAGAACTGGTCAAGCTTCATTAATGGGACGAACACTGACTTTGCTTCAGTCTTTTGAAGATTACTTTAGGCACATACCTACTCCAGTGACGAGCTGAAGAGACCTGGTTACTACCATAACTAATATTGTTAATCACTATTAAGAAAAAAAAACCCCCCCAAAAAAAAAACAAAAAAAAAACAACAAAAAAAAAACGGCATTGGTATCGCAGTTGAAGGAAATTTGAAGAAGCGTTCGTTCTCGCATTCGTAGTTAAATCCTTAATGTCTTCTTCAATAGGGAGTGTGGAGGTGGTAACTTGCAATACTTTCCTCTACATTCACATTCAGCTCCTCCTTTACCTGCTCACCGTGCACCTACCCTTAGAGACTCGTCCAACAGATTTAACAATATGTAATGTGACCTATCAGTAAAGCTGACGGATAATAAATTACCTATAATAAGAAACCTATAATTAGCTCATGTAGCAGGTTAGAAAAACTAACCTAAAGGGTTATTATCACTACCAATGAATATAGAACTATCATACCTTTTGTAATCCGTCTTCAATGGTTTCTGCAAACCATCTTCTGTTGGCGAGCGCTTTCGGACATTGTCCATCTTCGTGGCCGAATACATGTGTTCACTGTCACTCTCTGTATTCAACTTGAATGGAGTTGAAAGAGGAATGCGGTAAAACATCAAGGGACATGAAAGTATTCCATTTCGGCGAAAACTGGCAATATCGAACAGCATAAGGAATGAATGCGCGGAGGAATTTTAACAAAGAATAACAAATTTCTAATATCAGCAGATTCCTATAAATTGGGAACAAGTTATTTCATATTCGTGCTGTTTCACAGATTTTCATTACTGGTGTATCTTGTCGATGCATCGCCCATACTTCGCTGAAGGAGCCAACAATTTTGAGTGTAATTGTCTCTTCGCGCTCTACTGAGTGCAGTGATTAAAATAACGAAACATAATTCGCTATTTGAGCTTTATTCGCGAACCACTGACCAGGAAAGAATTGATAAATAGAAAAGGGAAGGGAGAGTTAGGAAGAGGGAGTATTGAAAATTGAAGTCCATATAGAAGAACAGTAGTTAGTGTGGCTCTTTGAAGAATAAATAAAATGAAAAATGTATATTACTACCAGCTACAGAGCTCTACTTCCATATTTTCATCAAAGCCTTTTCAAATAAGTTGGTATTTGCGAGAAATAGAAAGAAATTCTAACAATTTTTTTTTTGCGTTTGGAGTCGCTATTTAGGTTACACTAAATTTCGATTAAATATTAGTATTACACAAAAATAGCAGCAAAATTATTATTATAAAAATTGAGTTCCACATTTGACATGGTTTTAGAGAGTATCAAAAACAGAAATGCTTTTTATATTAAACTCTTAACAAGTAGAATTCTAATCGCGCAAACACCACTAGCACCGTCTAGCAACGTGATTAGGAATAATAATTTGAACACAAGGCTTCATTTGGAGACAAAATGGACTTCGGTTGTACCATAATTATTTCAAACGTTCATTTAGTATACTGCTTTGTAATATAGGGCGGAGGAGAGGAGAAATAGTTTAACATGCAGAGTTCCTTAAGAATGCAACCTGTACAGATAAGTTACAATTCTGAAATTAGATAACAGTTAAATACACCTTTTAATAATCAATTGTTTGTGGATTGTTTAGTGGCCAAAATAGAGTTTCTCAAACAGCTAATTTTTTAAAGAGTATAGAAATAATGGATATAACCTAAAACATGATAAGGTATCGTAGGAGAATAAGAATTATCCCAAAATACGAAACAGGTAAGAAAGAAATATAAGAAAATCTTTATTTTAGGACTTATAAGCCTCAATTATTCACAAAATATTCATTTGTTTAATAGTAACTAAAGGAATAGAATCCCCTCCCACCTGGCCGAGAGTATGAACTCTGTCTGAGTAAATGATGGTACCATTCCCCGAGAGAGGATATCTCAAATGGCCTGGTCTGGAGGTAGTTGTGTTTGCAGAAGGAGGCCACACACTAAGCTCATTAGAAGTGGTTAGGCACACTAACCAGAACTAACACACGTGGCGCCCCCCGAATTACAGGATGGACATACTGACGGCCGGAGGTTCCACTCTTCGAACCCACCGCAGACCGAAGAGCTATCAAGAGTGGCCAGCATTCCACAGCCGCAAGGCGTTTCAGTGGAGAGCACAGGTACACCACTTATAAATAATAATTTAGTTGTGGTTTATTATCCCACGTAAATTTCAAACAATTAATGCAAGGGAATAGAATAAAAATTTGTCCCAGCCAAAAACTCGAACCTGGATCTTCTGCTTTCCGGGCCAGTATGCTACCACTCACAACACCGGGAATAGCACCTTATGGTGCAAGTGGTAGCATACTGGCCCGGAAAGCAGGAGATCCAGATTCGAGTCCTGGCTGGGACAGTTTTTTATTCTATTCCCTCACATTAATTGTATACCACTTACTTTTCACAAGTTTCCAGTAAAGAATATAATTTAATAAATCCCTAAATATGGGTTTTTTAAAAATGTAATACAATTTGAATGATATACAATTAAGTTTTACACTTATTATGTTCAATAACTTATTTGGAACTCTAAAAATAACAAAGAAATAAAATTTTTAAATTTTAGAATTTGAATGAACCCCCCTTCTCTTTCTCAACCTATTTCAGCCATTAACGAATCCATTAAACCGCTTGCAANAATTGACAGCCTTTCCTTCAAACTTCTTCATTTTTTTTGTACACCTTAACTCGCTCTCGATTTAGGTCATTTGCGAACCCATCCCGTGATATAAAGAAAGAAATTTAATTCTGATTTTTCCAAAAATTGCAGGCATCTAGATCGTGTAAATTTGTATAACAATGAAATAGTTCTTCCAGTGAAATTTTGAAGCACACCTTGTAATAATAATGTTTATTTTTTTATTTTTAAATGTGTATACACCCTGTTATTGCAAGGAAATTTCGTTTAGTTGCTTGTATGAGCCAGATAGTGAATAAGTGTTTGGGTCGGAGCGAGGATGTCGTGGTGTTGGTGGTACTGGGAGTGCAGACGGGTAGACTGACCTCGTCTGACGGCGTTAATCCCAGCAGATAATCAAAGAGGGGATTAGAGGCAGTCTGGCTGATAACTAGCCGAGATAAAAATCGAGGAAGACTAGAGCCGCGGTGCAGCCAGGGGGGAGAGGGGAGTTTACTCTAGAGCGTTAGAGAGAGCCAGTAGAGTGAGACAGAAGCCACTGCCCCCGGAGAGTATTCTCTATTTTCCGTCTCTCTTATCTCGCGGACCACTATCGACCAACCACGATAACAGCTTGTATTGTTGCAGACACGAAATGCAGAAATTCTCTCAAATTTCTCTCCCAAGCGGAAATGGTATACTCCCCCGAAAAAGTAGATATGGGCTACGGGTCAAAAATAATTAAGAAGTTAATTAAGTATAACTAATAAATAAATAGAAAAAAATTACTTACCGCTAATTAACAGGTATGTACAAATAAATTAAGTGTGCTTATTTACATAAAGGCCTAAAAGCATTTGTTAATAATTGTCACTTGTCACTTCACTGTTACCGGTACGGCAAAGACTAGCCCGAAGTTCTGTGAAACGCGATCTGGCACGTAAACTGACAAAGAGTAACACTGACTTGACAATGATTCGAAAGCTGCTGACCCAAAGAATTTAATAGATATTTTTTTGTAAACATAATTCCCTCTTCTGAAGAAAGGAAGCAGGAGGCACCCCTAAAATTGGCTCCTTCCCGTACAGGTC
The DNA here is from genome assembly GCA_000696205.2 of Oncopeltus fasciatus. Classification (NCBI taxonomy): domain Eukaryota; kingdom Metazoa; phylum Arthropoda; class Insecta; order Hemiptera; family Lygaeidae; genus Oncopeltus; species Oncopeltus fasciatus. The sequence goes on from KZ807943.1 coordinate 305,307, forward strand.
TGGCCTTCTCGTCACAGGCTTCACTAGTCTTTAACAATATTTTGCTTCTATAAGTAGGTTTATTCTAATTAAGGTGCATTGATACTTTGCCAAAAACTTTTTTTGATTCTTTACCGATCCTATATAGAAGAAGCAAAAACATTAAACATACACAACTATTTACACTTGTATTATTTCTCTATAAGCGTACGATTTCGTTCCTACAATTTTAAAATAAATAAAAACTAAAAAAAAAAAAAATATTAGCAACTTGAAACCAACCGTATAGTGAGCTGGTAAATGGCGGAAATCAACTAAATTATACAACAATAAGAAAGTATACAAGGAATGGGGTTTTTTTTCAGGTCATATAATATAGGGATATGAAATTATGGCCAGAAAAATGACCTGTTATGGAAATGTGAACTTAGAGACAGGACGTCCTCTCTTGTCTTCATGAGAGCCCTGAAGATGGCTTACAATGTAAGCCGAAACGTTGGCAGATAATCTTTTAAAAAAATACATTTTAAATTTGTATTTTTTTCTGGATCTACCTTGACCGAACACCAACTAAAATCATCCTATAAAAAAATCTGTATGTCCCAGCCAGGACTCGAACCCGGATCTCCTGCTTGCCTGGTCGGAATGTTTCCATTATACCACCGGGACGAGCTAGATAACTTATTAAATTCCCACCACACTAGCGAGAGCCTAACATTAATTGTTTAACATTTACGTACGATAATATACCATACCTAAATTAATATTTATAAAAAAAAAATTAATAAAGTAAATAATGAGAGTCGAGAAATAGCTAGACAATGTCAGCTCCTTCGAGCATAAGAAGATGTATTCGTCTTTCTCGTGGGTTATAGTCTCGCTCAGTTCAGATCTGTCATCCAGACAGATGTCTGATAGGTGTCTGATAGAGTGTCACTTAGTGACGTACTAACTTATGAGTCGTACCCTGTTACGACAGCTACCCTTATATGTTCCATGTCGAAGAAGAGAGACAAAGGCGTAAGCGAATAAAGTCATAACAGAGTAAGTAAGAAATTCATATTGCTAAGATGAAACGAACGAAATTTATAAATATAAATTANATTTTTAGCGGACAGAGACTTGTAAAAATCAGATCAGACTTTGAAATCAATGAACTCATTAATATTTCAACATGAAATGTCCAACATAACCTTTCAAATCAAATTTGGAGAGCCGTGTTTAACAATATTTTAAAAAAAAAGAAAAAGAAAACCTCAAATTCGTTAAGCAAGTAGTTGTAGGTACTTTAGAAAGGCTATGGTCCAGTCAGAACCTCTTGTAAAAAGGAGTCTATAAATACTTCATCAGTTATGGGATGTACAAGATATCCTTTCTCTCATATCCTATCTTATTAACATTTTCTTCTCCAATGTAATAGTATCATAATAACAAAATTCTAAGTATGAATGAAGTAGTATAAAACTTAACCTAAAATAACATTCATTATGCAGTCATATTTAAGGCAGAAATTCTGAATAAAAAGAGACCTCCGATAGGGGCGCCAGTGTAGCTCATGGGATCCGTTCGGGTCCCGCAATTCTGGGCTGCAGGTTCAAATCTTGCCCAAATCAATGAATAAATACTCCTCCTGAGCCATGTTTCTTTAGAATGGGATGCAGGTGGTTGAAAGGGAGACTAACACTAATTAAAAAATTAATAAAGAAATAGATGGACCTACATAGGAGCTTATGTGATCATACAAACTGAAAATCGCAATGAAGACCGAAATTGTGATTACTATGGGGCTCAGGCATGTTCGTAACCAAGGAGTGGAGAGATTAATCTTCGCATTGATTTATTTTTGTAACTAGCTTAATAAGGGTTCTTGAAAAAATGTTGTAAAACATAATTGATAGAAAATTGCATTTTACCCCTTCCATATTCAATAAGCAATTATTAAGTATTACTTATAAGAAAGATAATTTTTTTAAACAATTATTGAAGGAATAAAATAAAAAATCTATCTGTCCTAGGCAGGAATCGAACCAGGATCTCCTGCTTTCCGGGCATGAATGCTAAAATTGACTCTTCGTTATTTACAAAAAGTAAATAAGGAAGAGTCGATAAATAGCTAGACAATGTCAGCTCCTTAGAGCTTAAGACGATGTATTCGTCTTTCTCGTTGGTTAGACTCTCGCTGGTGTGTCGGGAAATTTATAAGTTATCTAGCTCGTCCCGGTTGAGTAATTAATAAAGTAAATAATGAGAGTCGAGAAATAGCTAGACAATGTCAGCTCCTTCGAGCATAAGAAGATGTATTCGTCTTTCTCGTGGGTTATAGTCTCGCTCAGTTCAGATCTGTCATCCAGACAGATGTCTGATAGGTGTCTGATAGAGTGTCACTTAGTGACGTACTAACTTATGAGTCGTACCCTGTTACGACAGCTACCCTTATATGTTCCATGTCGAAGAAGAGAGACAAAGGCGTAAGCGAATAAAGTCATAACAGAGTAAGTAAGAAATTCATATTGCTAAGATGAAACGAACGAAATTTATAAATATAAATTAGCAATGACTGCAGCGCACTGCGTCAAAAAATAATTTAAATAATATTCATAATTTGCAATTCTTTAAATATTAAAAAAAAATTTATTACAAGCAGCGAAAACAAAAACAAATATAGAGTTAGATCTTGCTCATTCTATTCATAGTTAAAATGTNAAATAACGAGAATCGACAAATAGCTAGACAATGTCAGCTCCTTCGAGCATAAGAAGATGTATTCGTCATTCTCGTGAGTTATAGTCTCGCTCAGTTCAGATCTGTCATCCAGACAGATGTCTGATAGGTGTCTGATAGAGTGTCACTTAGTGACGTACTAACTTATGTGTCGTACCCTTTTACGACAGCTACCCTTATATGTTCCATGTCGAAGAAGAGCGACAAAGGCGTAAGCGAATAAAATCAAGGGTAGGAAAATACGAAGGGTTAAGTTGTGAATGGGCTAGGCCATAACAGAGTAAGTAAGAAATTCATATTGCTAAAATGAAACGAACGAAATTTATTATATAAATTAGCAATGACTGAAGCGCACTGCGTCAAAAAATAATTTAAATAATATTCATAATTTGCAATTCTTTAAATATTAAAAAAAAATTATTACAAGCAGCGAAAACAAGAACAAATAAAGAGGTAGATCTTGCTCATTCTATTCATAGTTTAAATAGCTTAAATTTATAGATTCGACTGTTAATTATTTTATTTTAGTTATACATAGTTTAATTTTTTATCACGTAGAAAAAACCATAAACCCACCAATACACACATGCGCGCGCGCACACACGCACAGACAGAGACACACAAAAACAAGGATAAAAGGAAGGAAGGAAGATTAGGATCCGTAAGCAACACAAACAAGTGAGTAGACAACGAGCAGTCTAAAACTATGAGGTGAATGAACTATAAAACCATTGAGACATGGAACTAAGCCAAGAGGTCAGGTGAATACTCCACTAAATCATTCCCTTTGACTAAAAGCATTAAAAATATTTTAAAAATAGACCTTAAGAAGTAGAAGGAGGCAATAGAAGAAAAACTACATATTTCGTACAAAGCGGGGATATGTTACATATATACAGCTTCCCTTTCACATACGTACAGCACATTTTAGAGAATGTTTTAAAGTTCACAACGTTTGAAAGGTCAGATTGATATTCAAAATATAGTGAGAAGTGCTCATTAGTTTTTAAGTTAAATAAAGTAATAAAATAAAGTACTTCAGGGAATGAATTAGTCTGAATGCTCTT
>KZ807944.1:46639-59967 GCA_000696205.2 Oncopeltus fasciatus
GGTCTGTGGCTTTTATTCCTTCTTCCTCTTAGCCATTCTCTCTCAGTTTTCTTTAATTTTTTAGTCTGCTACTTCAGATTTTTAAATACCTCCAGGTTCTACCATTTCTGTACTGTAATGGTTTCATTAAGGGTTGAGTTGATCCCAACGTTTGAGTTTAACTATATATGTGTGTGATCATGCTTATAAGTGTAAATTAATTCTATTTTTTTAAAGCATATAAAAAATACTCCTGTTTTTATACATTCCTAGTTATTAATGGTTCATGGTTCATTTTTACAGTTGAATTTGATTTAATTGTATTTTACATTTTTTAATACCAAAAATACAGCTATTAATATTAGTTCAAAATATATCTAAAACCTTTTAATATATTTGCAAGTAATAAACTCAAATTTCAAACTTTCCTTATGAGTGTAATTTAAATAAAAACTGACTTTTTTTCTTAAATAGACTTAGTTTTAATTTATTTTAGCAATGAACCTCACTTTCAAACTTGGTATATTATTTAAGAATAATATGACCAGCTTATCATAATTTAAAAAAAAAATTTAAGATAGTTTTTTTTCAAATTTGAAATCAAATTTTTTTTCTATGGAAAGGTATAACAAAGTTTTTATCATATTTATTTAGTTATTCAAACTTTTTTTTTTACAACTGACACTAATTAGTTGCTGTCATACAATTTTTTAGTGATAATAATGCCATAAAATGGAACATAAAAGCAATACAATAAATCTGCTTTAAAATAAATTCAATAAAATTTTTTTTTTTTTAATCAAGTTGAAGTGATTTAAAATAATTATTGAAATAGGAAACATCTTCTACATTGAACTAATACACACTATTCTCAATAGAATCTAAATATTTTAAAGAAAGACAATTTTTATTTAAAATCAGACCATTAGTTCAGAATTGTGGAAGTTGTAAATAAATGTATCTATAAATGTTGCTCTTTTCTCCAATAAAAAAAAATGACTAATATAAACAAAATCTGCTGAGTGATAATTATTAATAAATTCAACTGTAAGATATTCTAAGAAATGTGTTTTTCCTGTTGCAAATGTTATTTAATTTTCAATATTTGTTTGATTCATTTATTATTTCTTATTTTTCATTTACAGGTTTGTCTGAATGGGAGGATGCTGGAATTTTAGCTCAAGTTTTGGCTGAGTCCCAGCAAGAATATTTGGATAACTTGAAAAAATCTCGTGTTTCAAATGATACTAATACTGACCTTGAAAAACCCTCTACTTCTCATTGAGTAATGCTATTTCATCATAAGTTCCCTTGTACAAATTGTATTACTTTAGTTTGTTGAAGACGGTTGTTGTAATTTAAATGAAAGTTACTTGGAGATGTTGATTTTTTTATTTGTACTTAATTTTTCTTCCACAATACATTACATTTTCTTAGACTAAAATTAAATTTATTATATTAAACTGAAAAAAAAAATTAATTAAAGGTTGTATTAGTAATGCTAAACTCTGCATGATTCTTTACTGCATGTGTAAAGCATTGTACTTTATTGATTCTTTGAAAGCTAGTGCAATCTGTTTTAAGTATTTGTTTGAATATATGTTGAGCTCTATATGAAAGTGGTATTTGATCTTGTTCATGAATTTATTTGAGATATTACTTTGATAATTAATGAATATTTAGTTGAAATAATTCTGAGTTATTTGATAATAACATAAAACATATACAATAGTTTTAAAATAAAATTTAAAAAAACAACTTAATAAGCTAAAAAATATTTTCTTAAATATTATGTATTTTTTTTTTTAAATGTGTGTTCAAATATAAGTATGTACTTGAGTGTTGAAAATTGAAATGTTCTTAAAATTCAAATTAATTCCTTAATTAATTTGAATTTTAAGAACATTTCAAAGAAAAATATTTGAACACTTAAACTTTAAAGAATAAAGTTATAAATAAATGTAACTTGTTTAGTTCTAAGCCAGTTTTTAATAGTGTTTTTCTACTTAAAAATTTAGAAGGATTCTCCTGAAATTGAATTTTAGTTCATCATCTTCTAGATATAATCATATACTTTAACTACCACTTAGCCCATGTTAGCCTCTAAAAATGAGTTTAGCAAACCTTATGAATTATATTAAATCAGGAAACATGTTATATGTATATACAGCTTATTATAAGAATGTTGGAGTATATTTCTGCAATATATATAATGTTTTGGGTTCTTGGTCATTATCTATTAAATAACTTAAGTAATATCTTGAAAGTCTGTTTAAATTTTTTTTCTTTCTTTTTAATTACTTTTGGCTCACATTCAATATGAGTATATGTATGTTGCGAAATAAATAAAATATTTTATAATTTATTACTGCTAAAACACTAATATTTTAGCTTGTGTGTTGTATGACATTTTAGCTAGTCCTATTTCATTCATATACATTATTATTATCATTTACTAGATATCATTATGACAGTTATTTAATTTCTGTTATAGATAAATTTATAGTTCTGTTAGGTTCAAAAATATGACTTTTTTTTATAATGATAAATAGAATGGAGAGATTCATTGGGTTAATTAGGCATAGGGGATAGGAGTTCCTGTATTAAGCCAGAATAAAAAATAATTCCATTGTTATGACAAACAATAAAGGCAACAATGTTAATTTTAATTTATATATTTAAAATTGAATTTATTTTTTATGTTTTTATCTAAAATATGTTACTTAACGGTAATGTGTTTATTTAACTTTAATATGAGTGAATTATGTTTTATTTTAACTTTGATATTGTGTTCTTTCGTTAAAAATGTAATAATATCTTTCAATATTGAATTAATTTTATTTTTTATTTTTTTAATGTTATTTACACATTTTTGGTGTTGAATAATAAATACATGTTACATTTTATCCTATTTGGATATATGTTTTTGTGTGTGTGTATGTGTACAGCTGAAAACGTAATGTAAATTATTCTCTAATTCTTTTTTTCTGTATCCTCTCTCTCACAAATACACACACACACACACACAGACATATAGTTTTCTATGCCCCTTTATTTGACCTTCATTGCTATTTCATTTTGAGAGCTTCTTTTTGATATAATATAGGATATATTTACAGAATATAACCTGCGCCTTCCCCCTGAGATTGTAATTCTCATTATGAGTAGTTTTATGATGGTGGATTCTTAAAGAAAATGTTGTATTGGTAAAAATTGTATCTGTTTCCTAAAGCCATTAATAAAAATAATGAACAAAATCTAAGAAGTTTTGTCTCAAATGTTGTTTTTTTTTTTTTTTTAAATAATTACCTTATCCTGAATTATTAATTGTATTTTAATGCTAAATGATTGGTGAAATTAAGAGCTTTAACTTTTATTTGTGCACAAGTCCGTAACAAAGTCCAGGTCCGTCCCTTAAATAATTCAATCACAGTGCATCTTGAGAGTGGTGTCATTTGTCACCTTCTCTCCTCATGTGATTGATATTGAATNAGGTAAAACTCTTACCTAAGGTAGATATATTCTTTTAATAAAAAATAAATAAATAAAAAAAAAACAGTGCATCAATACAGAAGAGTTGGGCAAATATCAAAATCAATAAAAAGGTGTCCAGATCAATATAGCAAATAAAACATAAAAGAAAACACGAGTCAAAGTCAACCCACATGAAGCTACATTTACATGTTTATATATTACCCTTGCCAGGAAGATTATTAGTAGGTTTGTCATTGAACAAAGTAAATGAAGTAAAGTTGATAATTAATAAAAATAAAAATAAATAAGACTATTGCCAATAATAAAAAAAATTTGTAACAATGACTCTTTTTGAATTGAAGTATGGTATGTCTAAAATGATGTGCGTTTTCATTATTTGTGATTTCATACCATAGAGAATAGATTTAAAAAAAGTATAAAACAAAATGTTTTAAAATTCAAATTGTTCAAGATATTGTAACTCTTACAAAATTATTATTTTAGGACTTATCCAAACTAAATTGTTGGCAATAAATGAGAGAGAGAGAGAGTGTGTGAAAAAACTGAGCTTATAGTTCAAGAAAGTTTTCAAACTGTCTCCTACGAACCGTGGAGTATAGCTGTGCTCTCTTTTTTGTCAAACTTTTACATTTTCTGTGGTCAACTCTTTCAGCTTTTGTGCCTCATCAATGATCCTGGCTGCAATTAGTTCTTGATCAGTGACGTGCCCTTGAGATATCCCCTGACAAAGATGTCTCTAAAGGTGTAAGATTTGGCTTACATGATGCCCATAGTACAACACCTCTTCCTATCTAGATAGGATAATGTATATTCAGGAAATTCTGAACATCTGAAGATAAATGTAATTGCACCCTAGCATCTAGAAAAATAGTAATCTTTTGATGGACTGTGGTATATTATGGAGAATAAGTTGCTCTATTGGAAATTTAGGATTCTCACGAGTTAAATTTTCTTTAAAAATACCTTATATTTATGATTATTTCCATCAATTCATTTACATTCATGATGTATCATCAGTGACTATTTGAATATTGATTCTAAAAAAAAATGAAAGAAGATTCATCTCTGGGTATCTGTAATGATCTTACGCATCTCATTGCCTTCCTCATTAATTAAGTGACAAAAGACTTGTCTATATTTACATTTAAAAAGTAAAATAAACCCCCAACAAATAAATAAATGAAAACATACCTTGACATTACTTCATTCCTCATTTTTTTTATCAGTGTTTGATTTTTTATATCTATTTGATATTTTGAAAAGAAAAAGTTTAATAGTTCTAAATCTATTAAGAGAAAATTGTTTTTGTGAAATTTGAGAACTTTTGTCCCTATAGTCTCATTTATTTTTTAATGAGCAAAAAATTTTAACTCAGGAATTTTCTTAGTAAACAGCTGTTGTATCATACTTTTGTATAACTTGAAATCTTATTAGGGATTATAGGGGAAACCGAATAAGCAGATATGGCAAACCTTGATTTTATTTTTTCATTTCTTCCTAAAATAATAAGTTTTATACGTAAGACATGGGTCAAATATTAACTTCGTCTAGAAACAGTTCTAGACTCTTATGCGTCTAGAAACAGTTCTAGACTCTTATGAGTGATTAACAAAGTTTTTTTGTTTCTGGTAAATATCTAAGAGATACTTTATAATTATAAAATTATGGTTTCTATGATTAATAAATAAATAAATGCTTTTATGATTAAAATTCATGTTTTAGTATTCTTCTTTATCACAAAAATTTAACTTTGTGCAGCTCCTCATTTATACTTTTTTTTTTTTTTTAATATCACTTTCTTGAAGTACAAGGTTACTTTGGGATACAAAATAAAGCAGGTTATTCCTGACACTTGAATGAGTATTGATTTTGAATATTTTTTATTTCTAAGTAATACTTTGGCCACATTTTGGTGACCGTCACATGAAGTATTCCATTTAATTTTATTAAAATCATTGAATGAAGGTGTCTGTCTACCCTAGTTCTTCAGATCATAACTTTACTTTCAGGCTGAGGTCGTAAGATTTTTTTTATTCTATTCCCTTGCATTTCTCGTATAAAATTAACGTGGGATTAAATACCACAACTAAAATCAGTATTTAAAATAAGAAATATGGAGAGAGAAAAAACGGGAGTCTAACAAATAGCTGACAATGTTAGCTCCTTCGAGCATAAGACGATATATTCGTCTTAATCGGGAGTTTAGACTCGGAGTAAAGTGCGGGGAGTAGAAGGGATTATCTAGCTAACCTCGGTGGTGCAATGGCTAGTATAACTGCCCGGAAAGCAGGATACCCGGCTGAGTTAGTAAGATTTTATATTCTATTCCCTTGCATTTCTCTTAGGGTTTACTAAATCTCAGTCTAGTATTAATACTAAGTTCGATGAAGTACATGAAATGCCCGGACCAAATGATCTGAAACAACTGGAATCCTTCTAAATTTATTGAAAAATTTTCACACCTATGTAATCCATTAAATGATTTTAAAAATAATGATTCGCAGTGATTCTGGTCTGAGAATTGTGAGTCTGCATTTAGTTCACTTAAGACAGCGCTGATGGCAGCACCAGTGTTGATTCCGTACGGTCCGAATATGCCACTTGTGGTTGCAGCTGATGCATCATTCAGCCAGAACATCGATGGTGCCCTCATTTATTTCCTGCTCAGATACCACGGGAATATCATCGATTATCAATTATATTTAGGTCGGAAAGTTAGACTCGAGTTGGATCTGCCGAGGCCGAAGGCTTTTTAGGTGGGAGGAGAAAGAATACATGTTTGAAATTTCAAATTATTTAAAACGTGAGGATATCGTCAAGGACGGAAGATTTGGATATCCGGTGCTATTAATTTGCTTATTAAAGCAAGAGATTCGGGGGAAAAAAAATACTTGGCTGGTCGAAGCGGAAGGCCGTATTATGAAAAGATATGAATCGCAGCAACGAACTAGAAAATACGAAATCCGAAAACGACTTTTAGCAAAAAGTTTTATTTATTTATTTTTAATTGTGGGGAAAAGTATTATGTATTGGTTTGCTATATGTGGGATATATTTTACATGATATTATGAAGGAATAACCTTGAGTTCTGGTTACCATCTCTTATAATTTATAAAAAGAAAAAGTTGTTCTTGAAAGTTCTTGCAATATATAATAATACTCTTGCATTAAGGCTGCAGAAACTAATCAGTTCTTATGTAAGGAAGTAAATCATGAAATCAAGATTCAAACCCATATCTATATTTTTAAACTGCAATCCTAGAAATTTATTTTAAATATTATTACAGAATTATGAATAATAAGCCATCTACAAACCAAATACCAGAGGCCCTGCTACTCTTGCATCTGTCATAATGAAATATAACCAGACGTCAAGAGGAAGTATACAATACATTAGTTATCCGATATCAATTCGATTAATTATAAGAAAAAAGAAGAATTGAGTTTTTCCCCTCGAAGTTGGAGAAAAGATTGCAGAGTACAAATATAAATTACGAGTTCTCAATCGATATGGCCTTGAATGGTAGAGGAGCTCTTTGGGTAAGTGTGTTAAAGACAATTTGACCACGGGGGTCTGTGGCCTGTAGAGGTCGTGATGATGAAGAATGTAAGGTATTCAATCAACGGTGATTAAAGTCTAGGATATCCGGGATTTTAGTGAGATTGGTTGGCCAGTATGTAGAAGAGGGTAGACTGTTATAGGACAGATTATGAAAAGATATGGCAGTGTATTAAAAACTATTATCAGTTGTATAAGCTCTGTTTAAATACCCATTTTTTACCCATACAAGGGTAGCCTGTTTCTAGAGTCGGTTTGTCTCTTTCAGTCAAATCTCTGGTGAGGACAAAACTTTTGTCCTCCTTGTATATTAAGTTCATTGACGAGTTATTAACTTTTAAAATTTTTAGTTAAAAGGTTTTAAAAACTCCTGGAAATTAATAACATTAATTATACACTTCTGGTTATGTTTCTTTGATATTGAAGAGGGCATGAGGTTGCTGTTAAATTTCGTAGTTGTTATTTGTTAACAAAAATAGAGAATAACGATATCCGTATTGATAAATGAGGAAAGTAATCACGGTTAGCAAAATTCAGCACCTGGACAACTCAAAGTTAGTTCTGGAAAGACTAAAACGTCTTTTTCAAATGGAGAGTTTTGACGGTAGTGATTATTATAAGATTTTTTTTTTGTTGGGATTCGGTCAAGATAGATCCAATAAATACAATATAAAAAATGTGTATTTTTTTTAATTGTATTTTTTGGATCTACCTTGACCGAGCCCCAACAAAAAAATCTACTTATAACTTTTTGTTATTTCACTACTGTATAGATACAGAACAACTAAAAGGTTTGAAAAACTCCTAGAAATTAATTATACACTCTTGGTTATACTCCTATTGAAGAGGGCATGTGGTTGCTGCAAAATTTCTTAGTTACAATTTATTATGAAAAATCATGAATAACTATCTCCATATTGACAAAGAGAAAAANAGGGGCTATCTACAGGTTGCCACCCCATTTTAAACACCCATGGCTCAGGACAAGCTTCTATATTATAAATAAACGATTGACCTGGGCGGGATTTGAACCCTCGGCGTCAGGATTGCGAGACCGTTATGGATCCCCTGAGCTAGCCTGGCGCCCCTTTTTTAATCTTTATTTATTACATTCTGTTATTTAACATCTTGTAATTTGATGATATGATTAAATATAAAAAATAAAAGATAAAATATAATAAAATAAAAATAAAGTCAACAATAAAACAAATAAATGGTCATCACTGTGCAGGGAGAAGGGGCCCATCGACCTCACTCCCAATAACTTTAGGCATTAAGGCCCAGAAAACCGCGAGGCCACTCCGATTTGGTCGCCGGGGAGGATTGTGAGTATTGGAGTCCGACGACAGAGATTGGGCATATGGATTGGGATGAAATTGGAGTTACTATGGAAGAGCTTGTAGCGGGTGGAGATTAGGTCTTTGACAAAAGGAATATTAAAGTTGTGATGAAGGGTAGAGTTGGACATAATATGGTTGGAATTATTCTGAGAATTTTGGACTGAAAGGATTGTATTCGTTGGATATTGGAAGGCTTAGCGGTACCCCACAGTTCTGCACCGTAGGTCCAGATTGGTCGTATTATGGTCTTTTAGATGGTCAGTTTATTTTCTAATGGGAGATGTGAGCGTCTATTTATAAGGCTGTATAAGAATCCGTGGCGTCTATTGAGTTCTTGTTGTTTGATTTTAGTATGTTCATTCCAGTTGGTTCGTGAGTCAAGGTGGAACCCAAGGTAATGGACTGAATCAGAGAGAGGTATAGGGATGTGATTGTATGCAACATTATCAGGAGAATCTTTTCTTAGTTGGAAATTTACTTGTACGCATTTGAACTCATTTATTTTGATTCTCCATTTACTGCACCACTGCTGAATAGCATCAAGGAGGTTTTGTAAAATGTTAGAAGCGGTTTTGGAATCAGGATGGAAGGAGAGGATCGCTATGTCATCTGCAAAGAGGGCTAAAAGAGTATTAGGATGAGTAGGGATGTCTGCAGTATAAAGGATAAAAAGGATGGGTCCAAGCACACTGCCCTATGGAACACCCGCTTTCACAGGGCAGTGTTCGCAGTAATCTGATCCTTGCCGGACCCTAAAGAAACGGTTAGTAAGATAAGATTTGAGGATTAGGTAGATGTTACTTGGAAATATGGACTTCAGCTTATATAATAGTTCAGTATGCCATACTCGGTCAAATGCTTGAGTGACATCTAAGAACACACCAGGAAAAAATCCTTTTCGCTCGACGGAAGAGGAAATAAAGTCTACAACGCGAAACACCTGCTGGACAGTAGAATGATGGGATCGAAAGCCGAACTGATGATTAGAATACTTAAGGAAGTTTTTATAGGTATTATTCGTTTTAAATACCATGGAAAGTAAAGGAAGAAGGCTAATTGGTCGATAGGATAATGTTTTAGAAGAAGGTTTATCGGGTTTGGGAAATAGGATTCTTTCAGAAAATGTCCAGTGACTCCTCAACCTCCGCGTTATTGGACAAGTTATCGGGATCTTGATGAGGAGTGAATGTTTGCTTTAGATGCTGGGCTAATATTTGGGCCTTTTCTTTGTCGGAGGGGCAGAAGTTTCATGATACTTCAGAATCCTGCGAGTAGTAGTCCAGAGGGATTTTTCTCCTCTTGAGAGGCTAGACAGGTAGGCATTAAATGCCTTATTTCGTAAAGTACCTAGTTTTTGCTTTACGAGATCAGATAGCTGGTAGAACTCCCTACGATCTGAGGGATGTCTGTACCTCTGGAACAGGGCTCGAGCTTGACGCTTAGCTTGTATGAAGTTTTTAATGTAATCAGGGAGGGATTCAGCTGAATTTACGGTCTAGCGGTTGCTGGTGGGTTTTAAGTTAGCCTTCCAAAGACATTGCTGAATCTTTATAGTAAAGAACTGGACAGCATCATCCAGCTCTTCAGAGGTTTTCAAGGAGATTCCGAGGTCAAGTGACTCTTCTAAAAAGTGGCCAGTCAATGGGACCACTTATTAAGGTTGGTGGCAATTGTCTAGGGATAGGTGTGAGAGACAGTGTAAGGAGGACAGGGTTGTGGTCAGAGTAAAGTTCATTTAATGTTTTTACAGAGTGATGGTAGGTAATAAGATTTTTACACATGAAAAATCTAGAATATCAAGAAGACGTTTTATATCGGTGGGCCAATAGGTGGGAGAGGACGTACTTAGAGTGGAGAGATTGTGAGAGGAGATAACATTATACAGACCACGATCATGGTATTCCATATTTAATTTATTTCGTCTAGTTCTAAATTAGCTTTATCCTTTGAAGCCAAAAGTGTTATTATTTTTCATTTTCTTTAATTTATAATAAAATTGTGTCAACAATATCCATTTATTTCTAAAACCAGTTAAATTTTAATAATCTTTGGTGAAAAACCAAATCATCAACATGTGCAAAAAATGTAGTTCATTCCTCACTTTTGACTACTCACTCTCCAATCGGTTATTTCTCCTATTAATGCAACCTATTCAAATTTCATTATTCGACTTAATAAATAAATAAATAAATAAATTAAAATAAATAAATAAACAGGGAAACTACTCACCTCTACTTCCCTCTAGCCCCCTCTACTTTTTTTAAAAACTCCCACTAGATGGAAATCTACCCTCGTCTAGATCCATCAACCCCCTCTACTTCCCTCTATTCCCCTCTACCCCTTCTCCCCCTCTACTACCCTACTCCCATCTACTACTCTAGTCACCTACTTCCCTCTACTCCCCTTTGAAATTGTGCAATTCTAGGTAGAAGCTACCAAAATATATATACAATAATGGGTCCGTCCTAAATTGCTATTAAAATAAATAANACTCAATATCATATATGAATACTTGTCAATTTAGGGAAAAAATATTTAAACATAATTTTCATAATCTTTTGCGTATATATATATAGAGAGAGAGAGAGAGAGAGAGAGAGAGAGAGAGAGAGAGAATTTTTTTCTTTTTTTAATAGCAATTTACTTCACGAATGGCTCAAGGTCAAGAGAGGGAGGGGGTTTAGAGACCAAATTATGAACGAACTAAATAATCGTCAATACCTTCATTACTCTTAATTACAGTAACTACATTGAACACAGTAGGTGTATAATGCAATTTTCTAACGGTTCTCACAAAAAATACTGCACTAGAGAGTTGGGTCATCCATGCATGTTGACTATCGGATTTCAGTGCATTTTTACAGCAGTCGGTATTTTGTATAGTAAAAAGGTTTTACTATGCATAAATCACGAGGGGAGTCCATATTACAAATTACGAACTACACAATTCCCACTCCTCTGGAAATATTTCGACGAAATACTATTTCGCAAACCTGGAAAACCACCTCGTAACCCTTTATTATACCGTCCTATAAGTCTTCTTCCTTCACTTTCTAAGGTTTTTGAAAAATTTCTGTTAAAATGAATGATGCCTTCCATTGAACCCTACAATATTCTCCCAAATCATCAGATCGGCTTCTGACGTAAGCATTCCACTGTCTAGGAAGTGATTCGCGTCGAAGACTACATTTTCTCTTCCCTTGAGCACAAAGAGGACTAGTCAGGTGCTTTTCTGAATGTTTCTTACTCATTCGATAGAGTCTGGCACAGTATTCTTTTGTTTAGACCTAAATCCTTAGTAACGCTTACCTAATCACTAAGTCTTAATTATCCAACCGTTTCTTTAGGGTTCGGCAAGGATTAGATTACTCCGATTTCTACCAAGTGGAAGCGGGAGTTCCTCAAGGTAGTGTGAGTTTAATGGTGCGTTAAATGGGAGAATAAAAATCAATGAAGCGAAATGCGTTCAAGGTGATTTCCAATTGCGTTAAAAAAACTTTTCTGAAAATGTGAAATTCAACAATATTCCTCTGCCACATTCAAATTCCCTTCTTTGTCTGTGGTTCCATCTTAACTCAGAACACATAGAGCGAACATACTAAATTTAAGAGAAAAATACTCAATCGACGTCACGGACTCCGATACAGACTCATGAATATGAACTCCAATCTTAAACTAGAAAAAAAAAACTGAGGCTCTAAAAGACTTTACTAAGACCAATCTGGACATACAGTGTAGCAACCTGGAGTGCTGCCATGCCTTCCAACATCCAAAGATTCCAGGCCTTTCAATCCAAAACCCTCAGAATAATCGCTAATTCTCCCTAATATGTAGACAATTCCTCCCTTCACCATGATTTTAATATCCTTTACGTTCACGACCCCCACTTCACCCTTTTCCAAAGTCAACTGCAATATCATCCTAATCCATTAGCACAGATCCTGTCGTCCAACTCCAGCCCCCACACCCCTCCCCGTCGACTCAAACGAAGATGGCCTCGTGACTTCCTGGAGACATAGTTTTATTTAATTTGAAGATGGTGTCATTGGTCACCTTCTCTCCTCATGCGATCTTCATTTAATGCTATTTGTTCATTAATTTGTTCTTCATTATAATCAAATTACAAAATGTTTTTATATTAACAGAAATTAATGAATAAATAAAAAGTTTAAAAAAAAATATTGTTCTAAACTCATTCTTGTAAAAAGCTGTTCACTACAGCTTCTCTTTCCCCAGAAACTCTTTATTATTTGAATTTTAATTTAGGGATATTGAAAAAAAAATGACGATTTCTACAACCGACGATATAAAGTTACTGTAATGTAGTTAAAGAGATTCTGTTTTGTGTCAGATTGTGTGTGCGAGTGAATGTCTGCTTTTCTAAGATCAACGCATATCTATCTGCAATTGACCCTCTGTCCTTCCCTCTCGATGGAAAAAAGATGTCCGAAATATTTAACAGTTTCTCCACTGTTTCTTTCGGGCAATTTTATTAGGCTTATTTCATGAAATATGTATATTTAAGAATTACATCCATCTTATCAGATGTACAATCTAAATTTTCTTGAAAATTATGGAATTACCTTTTATAAATTCTGTCTGTTAAGAACACTTAATGCTTCTAATAAAACCACTGAAAAGTTCTAATAGTTGAAAAAAGTATTCCTACTTTAATGATATTATAGCAATCTTTACTACTACTAGTAATGATTGCAAGTATTCAAACTCCACTGTCACATAATAATAGAAAAGAAAGGAATGCACTAGGATTTCGTGGAAAAATGAGTTGTTCATAATTTCGAACACAAAACCCTAAATTTGAGAGGGTTTTTAATGATTTTGAATTTTTTACGTCGATTATAATAGTTTATTTTCAAGAAAAATTTCACATCGGATCTCTACTGATCCTATTGGGAAAGCCAAACATATGGTCCGATCAAACTGTCATATATATA
>KZ807944.1:77438-92634 GCA_000696205.2 Oncopeltus fasciatus
TATATATATATATATGCATAATTATTACATTATACAATAGTATAGTTATTATGTATAGTTTTGATAAAACTGCTCTCTATATCGATGTGAAAATTGGACGCTTACCTAACCCAGAGGATCGAATAGAATTCCCAAGCGTGGCGATGTGCATTCTAACCTCGCACTGGGTAAGCATTTATCGAAGAGAAAAATTTTGCTTGATGACATGAATGCTAAGTACAGGGTGGTTACCTCTCTACATTGCTAGTAATCGTTAGAGATAGTGAGTGAGTTATACAGTACTTCTAGTTTAAGTGCTTTACGATTATTTTTATTCTAGGAGTCATTTTCACCTACCCCGATGATGGCTTACAATAAGCCGAAACAGTGGCATTGAGAAACTTCAGTTTTATGGCTATTGTGTAATTTATTTTCTCTAAATAATAATAACCTTATGACCTATTGAGAAATTTTTTAACATCACATACTGGATTTAACTAAGTCCATCTGTGTAGAGTTGTTTCTTGAGTTGTAGTCCATAGTATCAAAAATATTGTTACTGAATGACCATTCTCCAATATTGCTATCGATAAAATCGGAAATAAATACAGAGGTGCTCTTTATGAATGTGTCCTTATAATAGTGTCTTTTCATTTCATTTACAAAACATGAATGAAATAGATGAAGAAGAAAAAAAAAATTAATATAAATGGAAACATTCGCTTTGTTGAAAATAGTGGAGAAAACCTTTGAAAGGGCATCGGATTAGTGGAACTGTTTGGTTTCCACATGTCTGGCGCCGGGAGTTATAGTCCCTCTACCTGGGCACGCTTTTATCGAGAAGTTGAAGCATGCTTAGTGCTCTGAATATTCAAAATTGGGCGGTTATCCCTAGATAGCCCCTCTCTAGATGCTCGAATGTGGTCGAATGGGACGTTAAAAAAAATACTTATTAAACAATCAAAATGCTAAATATCTACAAAAGCAAAAATTTGCTATTTAAATAATTCTTTTTATCATTTTAATAGAGTTATGACTGATTTTTTAATTTTTTTTTTTTGTCTTTTGTCTATCATCAACGACTTTTCCCCCAAACCTATTGTCCATCTACTTTGTTTTGGCGATTCTTCAAGTATTATTCAAGTTTTAAAAAACCTTCCACTAATTCTCCTGAGTGAATCGTGGCAGTGTCTACAGTTAGAGCACAGGGATATAGTCATCGTTAGATATCCCGAAAATGATGTTCAAATGTCTGATTCTAGAACTAAGATAACTAATATTATTAGAATTGGAACTAATGCTGCCCAAATAACCATATTTTTAATATGTTCTCCATTACACTTCACCAAAAACCAAAAGTGATGATTACTAAAATTTATGTTTGTCGACTTATGTGTATCTTTAAAGAAAGCATTGTGTCTAGCCCTTTGATTTTAAACGAATCCCTATGATCTGAAGTAAAATCATACCAATGGAACCAAATGCAAACATAAATAGAATCAGCAACCAATCCAGGATTTAATTAAAAAGTGGTTGAATACTATAATATAATTCAATTTATTGAACATTATAAATTCCTATTTGTATTTATGTGTGTGTGAGTTATATTTAAAAAAAGAATCAATTTATTGAATATTGTCATCCGGTTGAGATACACATGTGCACGGCATAGGCACCATCTACCTTATTTTTCCTGATCTAAATCGTGTAAAGAGGATGCAGTGTGGAACAGGGGACCCCCTGTTCCCATCGAGGGTAATTTACGGTAAGGAGGCACCTACAGGGTGGGGGAGAGGGAGTGGGCTCCAACACCTGCTTCCGCTCGCCGCCTGTATCCCAGCTGACATCTTGCCTCGCCCCCAAGCAGGCTCACACCAACTTGTAGGTTTAGGCTGGAAACATTTGTCAGGGTTTCCGACAAGATCAGAAATATAAAATACCACGTATCTTTCTCTTCATCCCAATCTATAATTCAATGACTGTAATAATGTCTATTGTATTTCAGCCCTCATGATCACTTACAAGTTAATAAGTTATAAACTTATAGACTTTAGAGCTTGGTAGAAAACTTAGAGCAAGGATTTTATTTGTGCAATTCTCTTGATACTGTATTATATTCATGAGTAAATACCGAGACGGATTCGAGATGGCCGCATTTTCTCCCTCTGTTACTCCAAACCCTAAAATGAAGAAGAACCTGTCTTCCTAGTTATACGTATAAATCCGACGTCTAGGGATGGAAATACTTTCGCAGCAATGTATTCTGTGCTGACTAATGAATAAAATCATTCGTAGAAGTTAGCCTGATACTTGATTAAAACTAAGCTCCACAATATTGATTAAAATGTAAATACTGGCACTTAGTGCTATTTTGACTTAATAATCAATATCTAATTAAAGGACAGGAGTTTACCTGAAACTGTAAGTTTAAAAATTTTAACGCCCTGTGAGGGGTAATTTGTGTTTACACCCTTCTTTCTAAAATTAAAAATTCGAAAATCCTCCGATGCTGGCTGTAACTAAATTAATTGACTGTTTTAAATAAAAAATAATGTTAGCCAGTAAATAATAAAATCCAGAGTTTAACAGCCCGCTTAAATATATATATGAAATGTATCATTAACATTTTGTGATTAATACTGTAATGAGAACATGCACAAAAACATTGGACCTCGTTTGAAAGCCTGTAGAGAAATGTTGCTGTGTGACATGAGTCTACCTAGGGATACTTAGTATTTAATTGTGATGTGTCCTAGGGGAATTCAGAAAAAAAAGTGTTCCATTACATTGACAAGAAGAGAAGTGACAGAAGACTTGCGCAAGCTTCATAGGATGTATTCAATCTGGCATGATTCAGAAGTGACGCGTGTTTCACAGGGCCACAGTGCCTAAAGAGGAAACCCAACAACTATGAGGCATGAAGAAGCTTGAGGACTCATCACATTTTATAGTGATATCCACAATTATCGACTATGTAAAACATATCTCCTGACTTTGGCCTCAAAATAATTTAATTAATTTGTAATAATTAATTTGAACCACAACAATAATTCTAGAAATCATAAAATATTAAGTGAATTATGCATTATAACAAGGTCCATCTTATTATTATTAAGAATATGTTGTCATCCATAAAATTTAACTAAAACCTTAAATTTACCTGTTTCTTGGCAATACTATATCTGTATAAGTAAAATTGTTATGCAATCATACCTCTTGAAGCCTTAATTTCTCTTACAACTTATACATTAGAAAAATTATATTTTTAAAAGACAAAAAATAGCAGTTGTAAAAAATAACAATTTATTAATTGCTTTGTCTGCCTAGCGAAGAGGCAATCATTTGGTCTGAAGAGGTAGGAGAATTGAAGGACACTGAGGTGTAT
This sequence comes from Oncopeltus fasciatus, assembly GCA_000696205.2. Classification (NCBI taxonomy): domain Eukaryota; kingdom Metazoa; phylum Arthropoda; class Insecta; order Hemiptera; family Lygaeidae; genus Oncopeltus; species Oncopeltus fasciatus. The sequence continues at coordinate 80,803 of KZ807944.1, forward strand.
AATTAAGGTGCAACAGGGATGTCGCCATTCGCTTTGCGATCAAGGGGTAGCCGTGGTTTTCTCTGAAACGGAGAAAAATATATCTGGGTGTATTTGATACTATTTCTTAGTCTGGACAGTAGGTACTTCGATGTAGGCCATCCTTCAGAAGCAAGACCTTGAAGGGAGTTCATCTCTTGAGAGAAACAAGGATCGAAGGGGACCTACCCTTTTGGGGGAAAACGGCACCCCTACTTTCTACCCTCCCTCCCAAGCTGCTTCCCCCTTCTTGCTCTCTTTCCAGCGTGTCACTTAGTCCCTTTTGTACTAGGACCTGTCAACTAGGAATACACATTCCTCTAACTTGAATAATGTATATTTATTCTGGCAGAATTTATCAAATTTACATGTTATTAGAGTGAGAAAGGATCTCAAAAAAAGAGTGAGAAAGAATAGAAAGGATTACAAAGCCAATTTTGTGAATATTTAAATTATTTTTGTTTAATTAGTTTTTTCTTTGTATCCCTTGAAACCACTTAAGGTCATCTAGGATGGGGCTATTTACAGTTAGCAAGCCCATCCTAAACACCCCTGGCACTGAGAAAGCTGTTATTCCCCTATAAGAAGAGCCATCGGGTTCGAACCAGCAGTAACGTGTATGTGCCACCCATACGGATCTGCATCTGTTCCTGACCCTACCCACCCTACCTCGCAAAAATTCCCTTTGTTTACTCTGCAATTGCATTAAGTAAATTTCCACAGTACTATCGCGTTCCAATTTACTATTCTTACTTTCTGAATATTTGTAATCAATGATTATATCAATGCATTAAAAAAAAAAAAAATATTTTGACGTCTGTAGGTCATTGTCTAAGTCAATGCAATAATTATTTTAATCGGATTTAGCATTTTGGTAAAAAACCCCTCAATTGATTGTATGTAATGAAATTAAAGTTTACGTTTTGGTATTTATTGTTTTATTCTTTATATCCATTCCCAGTTAACTTCTTTACTCAGTGGACAGATTTTATTAATCATTATGCCACTTTTCTATTGTATTAGAATACAATTAAAAATGAATAAATAACTTTTAATAAACAATTAAATCCTGCTATCCAGGAGATAGGCGCTATGCAAGCGCGTTAGCCATTTACGCGACCGAGACAGTTATATTTTTTATTATATTCCCTTGCATTTAATTGTTTAAAATTTACGTGGCATAAAATATCACAATAAAAATAATATTTATAAAATTAACTTTTAATGTCCCTAATTCCACCTACGTAAAGGAAATAAATATTTATTAGAATATTATTGGACACTGCTCAACAATGCTTAAGAATTGTTTCCATTCTCTTTTCAGCCCTGAAGAAGCCATCACATGATGTGCGAAAGCTCGGCAAATAACAACAATTTGACTCGGTCCAACCCGGAAGATGAAATGGTAATTACATCTGACGACCGACGAAGCCTACGTGAACATCTACGTGAACAATGCTTAAGAAGTTATTCTGTCAAATATACAATCATACCTTGTCTCTCAAGTGGTTCCGACGCTTATGTATATCTTCAAAATGCACATCTTTTTTTCAAATTCTTTAATATAAGACCGAAATAGGCTTATTTTTATAAAATACGATAAGCTGTATTGGATTTTCTAATTTTCCTATTTTTATTTATGTCTGGCGTATTAGCCTAATCTTTGTAGCTGTAATGTATTAGAGTAGAAAGGGAACTTTAATTTCTTATTTAAGGCTTTTCTTTATATAATGAATTTAATAATATATGAAGTTAGTATTGTCGTGGTTTAATAACCAAAGATATTGAATAGATTTTTTTATTCTGTTCCCTCTCATGAATTATTTAAAGATATTGAATATTTTCAATTTTGAATATGAAAGTAAAAAGTGGTGATATCCATACCGGCACATACTTAATTGTAAATTTTCTACTCACACTTTATTGTGTTCCAATAAACTATTGATTCGATTTTGAGGTTATTATTTATGTGTATTATTTATTGTATACCCAGGTATTGAATTAGTTAATTCAGATTATAATTTATAAATAATTATATACACACACACACACACACACATATGTATTTATATATATTATAATACAATATAAGTACATTGTGTTTAAAAATTAAAAATAATTTTTATTTTATTAGAAATCACGAATATAAATTTTGCGTTTCCCTATGTGCCATCTCCGATTTAACGAAAGGTGAATTCATGCAATGGTTTGCATTAGAAATACCATGTACCTTGTATATTTTTTAATATGGGTCCAATGTTTGAATTATTTAATATGAATTTTTCTTAAAAGTGTAGAATATAGATCTTTGAAAATTACATTTTACACCTTTTATGTTTCACATACGTTCTAGTATCTCTGACATTAATGATGATATTGATTTATCTATTTGTTCTTTCTGTGCTTCCCCACTCTCGCTGATCGGTTTTACTCGTCAATAAAATCGTCCAACAATTAGCCAAAATGAGCCTACATATCGAATTTGGTTTCTTTATTTTAGAAAACGCGGTGGGTACAGCAACTGGAGAAAAAAAAAATATTACAAACAAACTTTGAAGAGACCATATTTTCAGCTTCTCCTAAGTAAGATCGGTGAAGAATTTAAGACACTTTTGAAAAGTTACGTCATGCGACCAACGTTAATAGCATGATTTCCTAAAGGTGAATCTCCTTAATTAATAATAAGGAGATTCACCTTTAGGTTCATTATTCACCCTTAATCCTCCTCATTAATAATTAAATTTGTCGCCTTTGGGTTTTGAGCTCTCTTACGGATCTGACACGAGCGAATGTTTACAAAATCTGAATCTCCCAGATTGAGTTCTGCGGAACAGTTCTTGTGGGTACGGCCTCCGAAACAGCTGGCAGAGGGATGTGCCTACTTCACCTATTGGCTTCGGATCCTCCAGGTAGTCGGCCGGGCATGGGCTATTGTTCAACTCTCCTCCTGTTACCTGGGCCCCGGCTCCCATTCCACACTTAACCATTTCTCCACGGCCTCTCCATGCTTCATCGATTCAGAAGCCCTTGTTCCACTTGCCCACCCCCTCCACAACTCTCCTCCCCCGATACTTGAAGTAATAACGAGTGGCGTAATTCTCTCCCCTGCAATCTATACAAAGAGAACAACTCTGCTTTCCCGCAATCCCTCCATTCTGAAATTCTATTTTCAAATTTTCTTGTCTCGGTAGCCTGCTGTGTACTGCTAACTACTCCAGCTAAACAGAGCTTTTTAACTTGCAGTAAGAATTATTCGTACTGATGTTATTTTGGGAGCCAACAACCCCTATGAGAGAGTTGGCAGTGGGGTTACTTAAACGGCAAGAGTATTCCCTCCGTGCTATGCATAAGAGAATTATACATGTTCTATTTAGAAGAATACACAGAATCCTTTTTTCTAGTCATGGAAATGTGAACTTAGGGACAGGACGTCCTCTCTCATCTTCATGATAGCCCTGAAGATGGCTTACAATGTAAGCCGAAATGTTGGCAGATAATCCTTTATTAAAAAATACATTTTTTTAAAATTTGTGTTTTTTGGATCTACCTTGACCGAACCCCAACTAAAATCATCTTAGAATAATATTTACGGTCAACAAACTCTCCTTTAGAATCCTTTTTTCTTTCTCTCTAACTTTTACTTCCATTTTCCTTCCATAGAAGAATGTAATTATGTTAATAACGCGGGAAATAGATATGTGAGGTCATTTTTAATCAAATTTCATTCATTTTCAAATGTATCACATGTTTACATTTCTTCTAGACCCTTTTTGGTATGATGTCAGACCGGTTGGTCTACGCAGTCCCTTGATTTTTGAAACTTTTTTGTTGCTTACTTCGTACAACTATTCAATTACGGTTTTAGATTTTTTTTTTTTAATTGTGCTATTCATGTGGAAAAGAAGTTTTTAGAAAAAAGGATTTCGTCTTACCGGTTTTTCACCTAGGAATTCAATATGAGATCATTTGTCCACAAAATTTCTATGATCATCGCTGAAAGATTTCTTTGACACTTACTTAGTTATCTGAGATCATACTGCTTAAAGAATTTTTATATTGAGAACACTTTTATGGATGAATGCTTTTTTATGCGATAAAATCCTTTTGTCTTCTACTTGTCATAATCCTCATCTCTTTCTCATAGTTCATGATTGACAATCGTCGTGAATAATTCCCGACTTTGAACTGTGACTATGAATTTTTATTGCTAAGATTGCATGAAAAAGCAATGAGCCTTGACTAGTTTTCTGGCTCCCTAAAGTTCCCTTAAGTGGATTATTCACCTTTAAATAAATCTCAGCATAATTAACTTTCATCACTATAATCGGTATTATATATTGCCTAGAAAAAATTACCTTAAATATTAATTTTATTGATGCAAATAAGATGTTGAAATCTTTCAGTATTAAAAATCTTAGTATTGCTATTTAAAGGTTAGTAAATAACTCATATAACTCACATTTTTGTCTAATAACAGACCTACCCTTATATAGCGTACGGGGTACTCCTCAGTTTTTTGACATGAATATTTACGATGGGGAATATGCCGAAATTATCGACCTGGCATCTAATGCTCTACTTCCTACACGATAAAAATGGTTCAATTCAAAAAGGTTTCTATCGCTTGTTATGCCTGAAATCTCTTAAGGAAATAATTCTTAAAATCAATTATACATACAGCGAAGCACTGTGTGTGTGTGTTTAAACCATGTTTTTAACCTCTATATTTTGTCAGTAAAGAAACTGATATTTTTCAATAGTCGCTTCATGAGACCTAATTTAGTATTTAGCTTGATGTATTTTCATGTAGGATTTTCACTTTAAGTGCATAATAAAACTTGCAAAAGTGAAACCGTATGTATGAAAATGTTTAATGAAAACATCTAACTTTCGTTAATATATTTAGTCGTAGGTGGGTAAAGCATTTTGTAACACTATTGGAGGTCACATGCACATTTAAAAGTGCATAAATTTGAAAATGCATAAGTTAAATTAGGGAAGCCATTTGCTGAATTTAGTAAAGTTTGTTTATTAAAATAGTGTACATCACATCGATTACATATCGATATGCTTCGACATTGAGGTATTTCTTGTTTGATCGTACCGTAGCCATATCAGTTACCTCAATCAAGAGCTGAAGAATTCTGTTGTTATGAAAATATTTTGTAAAATCTATGGCCCTTAACATGCGTGCACTGACCTTATATTATTAGGTTTTATGGGTTCACCTTTTCCTAGCTTTTGCTCGTATTGTAAAATAATGAGCAACAGGAAACTTGCCACAATCAAGACCCGATGAATTTCAAATACGAAATATATTTTTAAAAGTCTATGGCTCTTTATATGCGTAGGCTGACATTTCTTATGGGGATTTATGGGTTCATCTTACCGTAGTTTTTTGATGCCAACTTGTTTATATGCACGTTTTGTGAAACGTGAGTAAGAATAAACTTAGTACAATGAAGACTAAAAGTGCTAAATAAATGAGCTCCAATTATAGAAGCCTGCTGGAATTCTTCTAGAAATTTCTATTACTCAGTTGTTCATTTCTATTCTTGTTGAGTAAACAGTTAGCATTCCATTCATCGCGATTATTTTATTATTACGTTTTATTTATTTAAATGACACCAAATTTTATAAGATTCCTTTATGATTTATAACCTGCAGAAGGGCTGATTTTTAGGGTGTAATATTACTTAAAATTCAATCTCCATATGAACGTTTTTATCTGAAGTTGTTATCTGCAAAAAAAATTTCTTATTATTTTTAATTTTTACAGGTTATGGTAATTATATTTCTTTTCAAAAATTAATCTTTTAGTCAATGTTCTGATACATCACACATTAGGGCAGTTAGGTATGAAATTTCGAGAGGCGGAGATAATGTATCAATATTATTTTCGTAACTGGTTCGACGCGATCCTCTGGATTAGATCCAGGAAGTTAATGAACGGTTAATAGGGACTAATCTTAATAGTAGATGCTTTTTCTTGGGGTTGGTCCAAAAAATACAATTTAAAAATGTGTATTATTTATTATCTACCGACGTTTCCGCTTACTCCGTAAGCCATCTTTAGAGATACCATGAATGCGAGAGGGGACGTAACGCGACCTTGATTAAATATTCATGACTCGTCATTCACAAATGTTACCTCTCATTTAGGTAGTGGAAAACTATACATGTATTATTGTACTTATCTATGATTATTTATTGTTTTTATGTATTATAAAAATGTTTTTAGTATTAAATGTTCCATGCCATAAGCATTTAAAAAAATTTTATATGTCAATATATCTAATTAAAATAAAACAAAAACATTAAATCATAAATCGAAAAGTAAATTCTAAGTTGTTATTTCATAGTTTTCAGTGGTGGTCTTAAGGTGACAAATATACCTAGAGAAATGTATCCTGGTAACACAATGAATGATGTTTCATTAAACTAATCAAAATGTCTTCATTTAAACTAATCTGTACGTATTCATTTTGGCACAATTTTTGTGATAAGTGTTATAGTGACATATTTTCGTCTGTTTTGATTGGATTGTACCATTAAAAAAATATTTTACTATTGTGAGGTTTCTATCATATTTATTTTAAAATAACAATTTATTAATTGCTTTGTCTGCCTAGCGAAGAGGCAATCATTTGGTCTGAAGAGGTAGGAGAATTGAAGGACACTGAGGTGTATAATTAAGGTGCAACAGGGATGTCGCCATTCGCTTTGCGATCAAGGGGTAGCCGTGGTTTTCTCTGAAACGGAGAAAAATATATCTGGGTGTATTTGATACTATTTCTTAGTCTGGACAGTAGGTACTTCGATGTAGGCCATCCTTCAGAAGCAAGACCTTGAAGGGAGTTCATCTCTTGAGAGAAACAAGGATCGAAGGGGACCTACCCTTTTGGGGGAAAACGGCACCCCTACTTTCTACCCTCCCTCCCAAGCTGCTTCCCCCTTCTTGCTCTCTTTCCAGCGTGTCACTTAGTCCCTTTTGTACTAGGACCTGTCAACTAGGAATACACATTCCTCTAACTTGAATAATGTATATTTATTCTGGCAGAATTTATCAAATTTACATGTTATTAGAGTGAGAAAGGATCTCAAAAAAAGAGTGAGAAAGAATAGAAAGGATTACAAAGCCAATTTTGTGAATATTTAAATTATTTTTGTTTAATTAGTTTTTTCTTTGTATCCCTTGAAACCACTTAAGGTCATCTAGGATGGGGCTATTTACAGTTAGCAAGCCCATCCTAAACACCCCTGGCACTGAGAAAGCTGTTATTCCCCTATAAGAAGAGCCATCGGGTTCGAACCAGCAGTAACGTGTATGTGCCACCCATACGGATCTGCATCTGTTCCTGACCCTACCCACCCTACCTCGCAAAAATTCCCTTTGTTTACTCTGCAATTGCATTAAGTAAATTTCCACAGTACTATCGCGTTCCAATTTACTATTCTTACTTTCTGAATATTTGTAATCAATGATTATATCAATGCATTAAAAAAAAAAAAAATATTTTGACGTCTGTAGGTCATTGTCTAAGTCAATGCAATAATTATTTTAATCGGATTTAGCATTTTGGTAAAAAACCCCTCAATTGATTGTATGTAATGAAATTAAAGTTTACGTTTTGGTATTTATTGTTTTATTCTTTATATCCATTCCCAGTTAACTTCTTTACTCAGTGGACAGATTTTATTAATCATTATGCCACTTTTCTATTGTATTAGAATACAATTAAAAATGAATAAATAACTTTTAATAAACAATTAAATCCTGCTATCCAGGAGATAGGCGCTATGCAAGCGCGTTAGCCATTTACGCGACCGAGACAGTTATATTTTTTATTATATTCCCTTGCATTTAATTGTTTAAAATTTACGTGGCATAAAATATCACAATAAAAATAATATTTATAAAATTAACTNCTTTATTAAAAAAATACATTTTTTAAATTTGTGTTTTTTTGGATCTACCTCGACCGAACCCCAACTAAAATCATCTTAAAATAGATCTATATTATTCTGTACAGCAGTTAATTTGAAATGAGTGGAAGTCATATTCATTTATTACTTCGTATGCTACTGCCAACTTCTGAAATATAAAGGCTAGTTTCTCAAATTGTCTCGGCTTCATTCTATTTTAAGTTCTGTTATATTCATACGATCTTCGTTGGATTCATTGTTGGTTTTCTTACATTTCATATAGACTATTAAGATATATTACTTCCGATATTATGAGATTTGTTTTCCGCCTTTGGGGTCACGTGTTTCTGCTATAATTTAACAATTACATACTTACTCAGATAATGATTTTTCTAGCTTATTCAATCTTATTTCCAGAGTTAGCTGAAGATAACCAGTAATGGTGGGTGTCGGTATGGCTTTGATATAGTACTCATTATAATGTGAAGACAAATTGCAGGCTCATGCTTTGGTGGGTTGCTGATAAGATGCAAATTATCTTCTCGCTATCTTCCGACTTCACAGTCTGCATCTTTGCTGAGAGACCGACTCTAGTTGGGACTCTCACCTTTCCCACGCGCTGCGCACTTTGCTGACGAGCATCATGCGCCTCAACAAAATATATGGAATGGTGTTAGCCCCATTATCTTTCCTACTAGCCTAGCCCTTAAAGGAGTAAGAGCCCTCTCTACGATAACATGCAGATATATCCTACAGATACCCTGAATGATCTCCCTATTTTACTGTTGTGTTTACAGAAGAGACAAGCGAGTGACAGGAATCAGAGGATATCGGATAACTTCTGCTGTACGGTGGATCAGAAGCATTGTGTGTAACTTGAATGATGTTATTCAATGGCAGAAACTGGCTTTTTCCTCAGCAATTCCGGGAACCAAATGTCCGCCAAATGCCGGGTAAGAACACCGGAGAACAGGGCAAATCACAGTATTTTTTTCAGATAGTAGGGTAAAGCAAGTACACTTATGTACTTGCACAGATTATGAAATATCGTATTCCCAAAACAATTTTTGGAAATACGATATTCCATATATGGATTTCTTATTAGTTCATTACTTTAAATTATAAAAACTGCACTTGGCATATCAAATTGATTGAAAATTTAGGTTAATTTTTAGGTGTAGGATAACCTGAGTGTATCCGGCGTCTTTAGACTAATCTTGGTGATTACGTCATTATAAGTGGTCAAATATCGTGGATATTATGTTGTATTTTTTATAGAATACTCTTTTTAAAATTCCGGAGAGGGACGCCCTTCTTAAATTTTTTTTGTCGAGCGTAAAGGTAAAATCACGGGGGAAAAAACCGCTAGAAAAAAGTAGTCAGAAAGTTGGACTCACGGTTATTGACGCCACGGAATGGATAACAGTTTCATCATCATTTGCAGTCGTGTTTACCCTCATTTGCCATAAGCTTACCCTCACTAATTCACGAAACCATTAGTAAGTCAATTTTTGGTACGTAACATCTTCTAAAAGTTAAAATATGTTTAAAATGTCCTTCAGGAGAAAATTTCTGGAAGCTACCTCCAAAAGTAATTTGAAAATTCTGAAATATTCAGAGAAGCTCATATTCCCGCGAAGATTCCCTGGATTCCGACATTTTTTCCGTTATGATCAATTTAGTTGTGTGAGAACCGTTGGATAAATAAAATTGCAGGAGGAGAATTAAAGAAAAAGAAGGAGATAACTTCCAGACTTCAGCTATGTGAAGCAAAGGCAATAAGAGGCTAGTTGATACACTAAGTGAAGTGGAGATGTTATGTGATGTCTGCCAGAGTGTGGAGATGTCTTGACGTAACAGGTTATTCTTGTTAAGGGAACACTTAGCTCTCACAAGAATACGTGTCGATACCCCACCAACGCCAGTAACCCATGGGTTTTATTTATTTTATTTAGTAATTTTATCAAATCAACTATCATTACATCCCATAGCCAATTCCTTAGACAATGTTTAATCTTTTCAAATTCACCCTTATAGTCCGTCCTTCACGGCGACTCAAAATGTTATTGTAAAACCAAATGTGCAGATTTTTAAAAATTTTCCCATTACCATTCTCGATTATTATGTTTCCTGATTAATATATATATTAATGAGTTACGTATATCTTATTACAAATTTCAGTGCAGACGTAAAGAATATAATAAAATTTAAAAACAAAATATATAATTTGATCAGTAGGAGAGTATTTTTGACCGTAGATATTATTATTAGATTNACGAAAATATAATTACTTTTCAAAAGGAGAGTTTGCTGACCGTAGATATTATTATTAGATGATTTTAGTTGGGGTTCGGTCAAGGTAGATCCAAAAAAATACAAATTTAAAAAAGTGTATTTTTTAAAAGATTATCTGCCAACGTTTCGGCTTACATTGTAAGCCATCTTCAGGGCTGTAGAAATACAATGCCATGAGAATACAATAATAGTTGACAATAATATAATAGAGAATAACAATAATGTAATGTGATATCAAAAGTATGAATGTAGAAAGCTATGTGTAAGAGAATTTAAAAAGATTTTAAAAAACAATTTGAAAAACATGCAGACAGCAACTTATTGAAAAATAATTCAATAACATTAAAACAGTAATTTACCACACCTGCCTATCACTCACACTCTCTGACAAGATTTTCCACAGAAAAAATAATAAACGTGTTACTGACATCCTCCTGTCCAATGGTTTTCCTACTCACACAATTAAAAAACATTAAAAATAAGTTTTTATTTCCACTTCTCCAACTATCCCCCTCCCCCTAAATAACGACCTTGTTATTCCGTTCTCTTCCTTATATTCCAAAACTTTCTGAAAATATTAAGAAATCTCTCAGAAAAACTTTCCCTAACCTTAAGCTTTCTTTTTCCACCAATAACAAACTAAAATCTAAACACACCATCCTCAAAGACCCCATCCCTCTTCCTAACAGAACTAATGTCGTCTACAAAATTCCTTGTTCCACTCCTAATTGCCATGGTTCTCACATTGGACAAACAAAAAACCCTATTTCCCGTAGAATCAATAACCATAAAAATGACATAAAGAAGAAACTAATAAAAACTGCCATTTTTCACGAAAAACACACATTTGACTTCGAGAACATAACCATTCTTTCCACTGAACCCTATGAACACAAACGTCTTTTGTCTGAAACTGTTCACATTAACCTACAACACTATCCGGTTAACGACATAACGGACATAGAACAAATTTCTTCAACTTATTCAAACATTTTCAACATTCTAAAAACCATTAGCCCTCTTTCAAAATAAACCTGTCAAACATTTTTCCTTGTTCCAAAGTTACTTATTCCCAATAATACCCTTCCTTTTTTCCTTTGTCCTTTTTATTGCCCTCTTTTGAAATAGGTCGCTCTTCCTTTGTACCTTCCGCCTCTTACCTTCCCCCCCACCCTTCCACCACCCATGGTGTTTTTCAGAAAAATTATATTTCCCCTCAGTCATGGAAATGTGAACCTAGGGACAGGACGTCTTCTCTCGTCTTTATGATAGGCATGTGTAGTAACTTACTGTTTTAATGTTATTCAGTTATTTTTTTAATAAGTTGTTGTCTGCATGTTTTTTTAAATTCTCTTACACATAGCTTTCTACATTCATACTTTTGATATCACATTACATTATTGTTATTCTCTATTATATTATTGTCAACTATTATTGTATTCTCATGGCATTGTATTTCTACAGCCCTGAAGATGGCTAACAATGTAAGTCAAAACGTTGGCAGATAATACTTTATTAAAAAAATACATTTTTTTAATTTGTGTTTTTTTGGATCTACCTCGACCGAACCCCAACTAAAATAATCTTAGAATT
>KZ807944.1:126514-137956 GCA_000696205.2 Oncopeltus fasciatus
TGTTCACGTAGGCTTCGACGGTCGTCAGATGTATTTACCGTTTCTTCTTCCGGGTTGGACCGTGTCAAATTGTTGTTATTTGCCAAGCTTTCGCACATCATGTGATGGCTTCTTCAGGGCTGAAAAGAGAATGAGAGTTGTGATTTAATTAATATTTGTTATTCTTATAGAACTGACGGTTTTGTTTACAAGTGTGAACTGACAAGTAAAGTAAATTTAATACTTTCTAAATATTATTTTTTTAGTTGTGGTGTTTAATCCCACATTAATTTTAAACAAATAATTCTAGGGAATAGATTAAAAAATCTAAACTGTCTCAGCCAGGACTCGAACCTGGATCTCCTGCTATCTGGGCAAGAATTCTAGCCATTACACGACCGAGACTAGTTTGACAGTTTAGAGTTTTTATTCTATTTCCTTGCATTAATTGATTAATACTTTTTGTGGAATGTGTTTTGACCGTTGACCATCAGGAAGAGGAGATGGGGTTCGGTCAAAGGAAAAGAAATTAGTGAACCGATATGGTTTTATTTTTACCAGCGTTTCCCTCCAATTCTAATATTTAGTACCCCAGCAACCATGGGTTAAAACACGCAATTCGTGACTCTCTCCCTTCGTTATCCATATAGCTCTGAAAAAAGCCTGAAATTCAAGCAGAAACGAAAAAATTAAACCATGTTGGTTCATCAATTAGTTTGTATTTAATAATAACCTTTGACTGACCCCGACTATCTCCTCCTGGAAATTTAATACTTTTTATAAGGTACAAATAAAGAAAAAATAAGCACTTCGTATTAGAAAATAAATCGAATTTGTATTTGTATATTTTGGAACGTATTCAGAGGCGTTTGCTCCAGCAAATAATTTTGGGCACTTATACCTTGACCTGATTTTTATCAGAAGTTTACTTACTCTTTGAGTCGTTTAAAAGGAGAAAACAAACATAGGAGCAAAACCAATAATCCTCTAGTTCCTCTAATAATTAATTTACAGAAGCTATACTTTGTGTAAGTCATATTATGCAATGCTCAGTAGAAGTGTGGCGGACATTTCAGGTTGATGTGAACTTCCTATTGGCCTCGTTCGAGGTTCTTGGCAAGTCATGAATCGCATTGGTAAGGACTGTCCTCATCGTAAGCACGTGTAGACAAGCACATTAATGTACTAGTAAACCGTTGCTAGGTATGTGAAGTTATTGTGGCTGCCTGGGGACTGACGGAAGGCCGATAAAACATTCGAAATCAGCATAAGGTTACTCATCATATCCGCCCCTTTCTGGCTCTGTTCCATCCCTGCCCCTCGAACAGTTATACTATAGTACTGTTCCTCACTTAGGGGGCGTCTAAGATAGACTTTATATTGATTACCAAAAGTCAAACATGGATATATCTAATTATTCAGTTTACAACTAGAAAACATCTCCTCGTCTCATACATTTTTGGTTCATGGACTGCCCTAACGTAAATTTTATGTTTGAATTTTAATAATCATTTCATAACTTTTTAAATTAAAAAAAAAATTGTGACTCGAACCTGGATCTCCTGCTTTCCGGGCACGAATGCTGTGTGTTGGGAATTTAATAAGTTATCTAGCTCGTCCCGGTGGTGTAATGGTTAGCATTCGTGCCCGGAAAGCAGGAGATCCAGGTTATAGTCCTGGCTGGGACAAATAGATTTTTTTTAAAATTCTATTCCCTCGCATTAATTGTTTAATTTTACGTGGGATAATATACCACAAATAAATTAATATTTATAAATGGTTACTTATGTTTTATTTGAGCTAAACTTTTCTCATAATCTACATTTGACCCACTTTACATTCTTCGCTGATGATAATACTATCATCTGATATGATTCAGATTCCACAATTGGCTTACAAATTTTTAATATTTCCTAGGCTTTTAAAAATCCTTGGTGTAGAAAGTGACAAATATTGGGGAGCAAAACACAAGTGCCCAAGTAACTTTCACACTCCAGAATCTTCCTCTTCGCTTGTAATTTCATTTAGTACCTTTTTCTTATTATTGTATATCTGTTAAGTGAGTTTGAATATTGGTTTCCATGTGGAATCCAAACAACACTGGGAGGAACACAATAGATGTGTGTTGGAACTATATGTGAAACTGTACCGGTTCTAGGTCAAACTTGTCTGAGGACATAACGCTCTAACGATGCTACTACTACTGTTGCTTTTACCATGGGGAGTGAAAGTGCACCAAATTTCCCTCTTTTCAGTTTCTATCCTAGCTAGTTATAGCTGACTGGTTGGACCATTCAATCTTGAGAGCTGAGACTCAAGCATCCGACTAACGAATCGGGCAGAGGATTTGGGTGCGCCCTTTCGTGAGGAGCGCTTGCACTGTATTACATTAGTTCTTGCTGAAAGCTATTACGCAACAATAAATATTGGCAATAGAAATTGCTCCTTTCCCCCTGACAATAAATTTATCGTATTCTTCGTTCCATTGTAACCCTTTTTCTTTTTAGATATTTTATTATTTCACGTAATTGTTACAATATTGTAGGATTTATAATATTTTTAATACTGGGGATATAATTTGCTGTAATGTTATCCTACAACCTGTGCCAGAATATATTAATAACATATACATATCTTAACGACCTGTGAATGCCATTGACCATTTTTATTGAATCTGGAGACTGGACGCCTTTAACACACTCTTGGTTGAATGCAATTACTATTTCGTGGTCAAATCCCGCGTTTTGTTTATATAAGTGGATTTTTGTTTTGCAAAAATATTGGGGGGGGGGGATGAAAATTCCCCACCCCTCCTGTGAATATATTTTTACAAACAGGAAGGAGACATCACTGGCCATTAAAAAACAATAACATATAATGGTTTTTGAACGTCGCATTGACGTTACGAAATAGGTAACAGCTTTGGAATTTCCTGTCCACTGGCTGCATAAGAGATACGAAAATTATATATCAAAATTACAATTGAGCGACCAAAGGTTTACTTCATGCACCAAAAAGAAAAGAAAAAAATGTTAATTTGGTGGACTTGCTGCAGGCATTCATGATTATTTGGTACACAATCATGTTAGGTAAGCACTTATTATATTATTGATAAGGTTTTAATTATTTCTGCATAATTAGCGAATCCAATCTATGATTGAAAGTTATTTCTTTCCAAATCGGACTATATTATTCTGTATTTCTTTTAAATAGCAATTCTAACGTCTGTACCCAATATGGTACAAATAATTGTGTTTCTTGACGTAATTGTTAGGTCTGCATCCCCTCTCTTAAGGCTGTGTCGAATTCTTTAATTACTCGACGAAGGTCAGCCTTCCAATGGCGGTTTTTCAGCCCTACAAGAGCATCCAGTCTAGCCTCTTACTCTCTTCCTATTTAGTTATTCATTATTTGTATTTATTTTCATGGTTTATTTATTTAAACTTAAGATTCTAGATTTTCCTATGCAATAAACCTTTGAAATCCTTTCCTTTTGTTGGCAAAACCTTTCTTTCAATAATAATAATAAAATAATTTGTTCGCCGTCAGCTTTAAGCAAGACACTTCATCACTACAATATCTTTAAAACGAGTCATATCACACGCACGCGCGCACGCACACACACGAAGTGTGTAGTGAACATACAAAATGAAAAAAATTACAATGAGTAAAACTTTTTATCTTTGTGTGTTCCTTACACTCTGTCTCCCACTTGTTCTCATTATTTATATGTATATATATATATATATGTATATATTAAAAAAACGAATCAATCGCAACCGCGATAAATATTAATCTAAATGAAGAGGAGGCAAATCAAAAGTACAGAATGCATTAAAATATAACATGCAAGCAATATTAAATTTTAGATGAAACAAGTCGCCCTTCGTTAATCTAGTAATAGTTAATTTTTACACTCTCTCACGANGATATATAATTTTTTTCTTTTAAAAATGCGAGTCTCAATGATGTTGAAGAGGGGCATAGTGAAAAAATTTTGAATGAAAGAACGTGATTTCTAAAATTTCGGAATTCTTTGCTCATATTCAGGAAATTTACAAATGTACAACACTAAATATAAAATTGATTGTAAGGAAGTGTACTCTTAGCCTCCGAATATGTACGTAGGTAGCCACGCAAGTGTACGTAGATGTGGGCGCCCCAAAGCGGTCTTCTGTGGCTCGGAGTATTGTAGTTGCCAATCGACGGGGAGGGGGGTTAGCCCTTAATTAATTACTCTTCCTTCCAAGTCCTGTCCACATGAGTACGTCCGATTTAATATCTGTATTTATTTTAGTGCCACATAGACCCCTCACAAGTATGTACTCTTTAGCCACAACTTGAGTGTCTTAAAGCTATACACAAGAAAAATCAATCAAAAAATTAGTTAATATATTTTTTGTATTATAAAGAGTTTCACTTCAACTTTATTGCTTTAATTTAAAATTTAAAAAACCTTCAACTTACTAAGAAAATATTAAGTAATTCATCCTCTTTAAAATTTAATAATTAAAGGCTTAGTATTAGGACTACTTTGTACCAATTTCGAGAATTTTCCGTATTTCTAACAACATAACTCTGAAACTAAGTCCTTATGCGAAGTAGCTCGTTGAACATAAAGTGCTTAGTATTCTGAACTAAATCTAAAAACATTAATCTTAATTGAATACATTAATTAAAATTAAATTTCTTATTCAAGTGGCTGGGGATGAAATTTTTTAGTAGTTAAGTGTATTTGAAACTGCAATGGCTTGCACATACCCAATGCTAAAACCGATCAGTGATTTTTCCATGATAACACTTTGTGCTATATTTTTGGGAACGAGGAATTTTACCCCTGAAAAACTGTTTTTAAGTCAGATTGTAAAAACAGATCTGTGAAACCTGCATGAAATATATATGAACATTAGGGAATAATACCCCCGTGTATAAAACTTTGAAACATTTTTTTCGTTTGGGATAACCTGGTTCCAGCCTGTTTCCGCTGTCCCTCAAGTGGGTCATGGCGTTTAGAATTAAAGCTTCAGATTGGCTGGTTCGATACTGTCCGTGTTCGTGCTCTTGTTCATTCATAAGTAACTGGCTTCCAATTGATCGGAAGTGATCAGTTATTTTAAGGCCTAATCTATTTAGAGGTAGGACTTTCGAAGCGTTTAAATAATTTTGAGATACTTATTTATAAATGTCTTTAAATTGCATAAATATTTTAGTCCAAAGTGAATTTAGACTGCGGTTTCTCCATAACTCCTATGAATCGTTATCCGTGGGAATAAAAATAAATTGTGAATGATACCCCCACTCCTCCCTCCCCTTAGAGGAACTTGTTTTTCTGACTAAAGCCTTGAAGTGATATTCTTGATTAGATAAGAACGCGCGCGCACAAAAATACACATTCATATGCGCACAGCAAACAAAAGTCCCTCAAACCCATATGCCTGAATTTATAATATACTCTATAACATTCGTTCTATGTCCTATACTTGAAATTACCAATATATTGATGGCGCCAGAACCATATTGTAACCAGTGAATCAGCTCAGTGAATACTCCCTACCCAGTTTCGTATCCTACTAACTGGAGCAATGGTTCTTCAGTTAAACTGTCACAATATGACGGACAACTGTGGTAAATGCTAATTATGTCACAGCTGTAAATGACTGAGTAGAACACCTAATGCTCTATTCAAAGCAAAGAGTTTCTCTTGTTTTTTTTTGTTCTGAATGTTTGGCTTTCTTTGGACGTAGTTATCGTTATTTGCTTCTTTAATCATGGTATCGATCTTTGCTTCTTTTATAGGTGATATCGATCTTTCTTCTTTTATGGATCCGCCCTTCTAAAGTTTTACTGGCCAAAGCCTGAAGCATTTCATCAGTTACAAATGAATCTTACTTTCCAGTTGCTCTTATTCATCGCAGGATCTGTAACATCGTTTTGCATAATATTGTGTTTTTGAATTTCATTTTGTATGAACTGATTATTCTTGCTTCCAGGAAGTATCTACTTTAATTCGTATTTCTTCCTGCATTTTATTATTATTCCTTTCTTGCGTCAGAAGTCTGATATGTGTGTGTGTGTGTCAGACTCTAAGGCTATGTTTGTTGTTTGTATGTTGGTAATTTACGAACAAAATTCCTTCTTTAAATATTTAATATACAGGGACTTCTTTGTTTAAATTAGTTAAACGAAGTCGTATTTCGTTAATCATATGGTGTATCATATATCTTTTCGTCAACGGCTTAGTATAATAACCGGTTTGTTGCCGTAGTAGTTTGATTTATCTCCGCAACAATTGCGCGCTTGTAGTAAATAGTGTCTAATAAGCTAGGCATTGTAATCATTGGGCGAAGTGTCGAGTATAGTGCCGAGTATTCTGGAAATTTCCTGTCTATAGGCGATGGGGCCCCTATGTGTGCTTAGGTCTTATAATACTTCTCGTGTACTAATCGCCAATATAAGAAGTGGGGACGGAAAGGAATAAAAGTTTGGAATCGAATTAAAATCTCCCACCAATTGGCTGTTGACTCTGGTCCCATAGATGTATTTCCTAACACTCGATTAGTACGGAGTTTTTGAGGATTAGTTTCATTAGGTGATAATTACTTAATTCTCTCTTCGTTGGTGTGTTTATGCCATTGAGACTGTACGTAAGTACTCGAGCGGTGGATTTAGAGGTTTTTAGGAGATAGGTTTGGATGCTATCCAGCACGAATGTTGAATAGCAGAGGTGAAGGATTGTACAGCATCGTCAAGGTCTTTGGGGGATTTTAGGGAAACTCTGAGGTCTATAGCGTCTTCAAGGAGGGATTTGAACCTCGAACGGAGGAGTCGGTTTTGGGATGGGTTGCAGTGACAAGGTGAGGATTACGGAACTGTGATCAGGAGAAAGGTCATTGATTGTGCTGGTAAAGGATTGGAGGGGATCTAGCTTTTGCAGACGAAGAAGTCAATGAAGTCTGGTACTCGATTACCATCTGTTGCCCAGTTAGTGGGGGTATTCGGAGAGAGGGTTGTGAGAAGCCTGGAGGAAAGGGAAGTGTTCAGGATACGACCACGGGAGTTAGTCGTCCTGGAGCCCCGTAGTATATGTTTCGTATTGTAATCGCCACCAGCGAGAAAATGGGAGCCGAGTGAGTCAAAGAATTGACTGAACTGAGCAGAAGTTATAGGTTTGTTTGGGGGACAGTACACTGCCGCAAGAGTGATGGGAAAGGTGAATGTTGAGAGTGACACAGTGGTAGATTGGAGATAGTCTGAAGGATCAGAGGGAATCAGGTGATGGGAGAGGGAGCTGCGAATCAGAAGGGCTGTCCCACCATGGGTCCTTTAAGTTCTGTACCCTGGTATTTTCGTGACGTAAGTGCGTTTTGTTATAAGTGCGACGTCAACATTGCTATTATTGAGAAGTAATGTCAATTCGTCCATAGGAGAACTGTGAGGAATTTGCATAATAAATAATTATTCATAATTTTGTCATTCTTATTATATGTTTACTTGAAGTGAAATAAGAATTCAAGTACTAAAGAGTAATAATACACGTATTTAATAAAAAATAGGTTTTCTTCAACTCACCATATTTTCACTGATATTATATTAACTTAAACTTTAGTAGTGTATTCTCATTTATTTGAAACGGTGATTGATAGGGAGGCTGATAAGTAACGCAGTTTATGTCGGACTTTTATTTCTTTCTCTGTGTTATTAGGAAATCGAAAAATTACGAGTGAGATTTGCATTACATTAAAGCTTCAAATGCTATTATTTATTTAATAAGTTGCTGAGGAATTCAAGTATTTCCTTTATATAAGTTTTATTTAGCTAAACAAGATTCATTAGTATCCTCTTGAGTAATTACAGAGAAATCATATACATATTATGGATAAAAGATTCAATTTATATTAGGAGAAAAGGCTAAATTACGGTGAAATAATTTGTGGTTCTCAAAGTTAAAGCGTTAAAAGTTATTTTAAAAATAACTTATCTTGACTTATATTTCCAGCAGACCTACCATATTAGGTGTTTTGGAATCCTCTTAATCCAAATACATAACGCTTCTTTTGCAAACTCATTTGTCTTCAGTTTTTATGGGTTTTTGCATACAAGTGGATTATTTACTTTAATATATTTATTCGAAGTAAGATTCTAAAGGAAGGCATTTTAGTTAAGAGCTTATAATAATGTGGTCAAAAGCTATGTAGAAATCGTTGGATATAAAAAAAAACTTATCGAGTCTGGACTAATTAGAAAAACGTACACAATTCGAAGGTCATTGGTGTTATATACAATTTTAAATAATATAATATAAACTTTTTTCCTTTTGTTGAGGACGTAAATAAGACGTTATTATGTGAGTGGTGTTCATAGACGCCAAAAAAAAGTCCCTTTCTATGTAGATATTTATTTGACAAGACGTCTTGATATATTATGTATGCGTTTACTAAGTTTTCTGAATTACTTGTATATTTTTGTTTTCTGTTTATGTATCTATTGGTGTGCCTTATTGCCCTAAATTGAGTCAATTTGGGTAATTTGATATTCCACAAGTTCAAAAATCCTTCTCTTTGAAGTTTGAATTGGAAATCATAAAGTAAAAATATAATCATCGTGATATTTTTCCCGTTCCTGTAGGGGTTTTAAATGATTTACAAATTTTTTCAAGAGTTTATTTAGATGCACCGTTTGATTTTATGTGAATTATAACTAGATGCTATTACTTAAAATTTGTTAGTTATCCAAACCTATCGAACAGAACAAAAAATAATTTCTATTAAAATTCCCTCTTCCATTCCTGACAGATAGAATACGAATCTGTAATAATAATATTGTCTGTCTGTTTATCGTTTTCTGTCCCAAGTAAAGAAATACTTCGAGAAGGCTACAATATAGTTAAAAACGTCTTATTGGCGTGAATCATTACATTGTGAATTTCGCTATTTTTCATGGCGATGGTTCGATGTATATAGCTATTGAAGATTGGGCTGGAAAAAAACAAAAACAACAAATTATAAGGAATAAAAAAATTGTTAAACTTCGCTCGGTAATAATGATATTTACTTATTAAAGCTCTGCTTTCGGGACTCATTGTCTCATCATCAGAGCCCAGAAATCTTTCAGACGAGAGTCTAGTAATGGATTTCAGTACAGTCCATTATTTGACTCTCGTCTGAAAGATTCCTGGGCTCTGAGGAAGAGACATTGAGTCCCGAAAGCGGTCATCTTTAAAAAATTAATATCATTATTACTGAGCGAATTTTAACAGTTTTTTTATTTCTTATAATTGTATAGCTTCGGGACGAATTTGTTCATAAAAAAAAAGTTTACATAGAATGGTCACCTTCCCATCGCAATATTAAACAATTAGTACTCTATACGGTAAATAGCTTAGTTTTAGAGTAATTAATCAGTCTCAAATTTTTAAATTTTCTATATTTGATATTACAACGGAACCAGAAGAGATTGTTTCAGGAATGATAAGATTAGAGAACAGCTGGGGGTTGGCTACCTAAAGAATAACCTTGAAAAGAGACAACTTAGATGGTTTGAACATCTCTGCCAGATGAATGAGGACCGGGACGCCAGAAAATACTTTGAGGCCAGACCAATAGGGAAACGTCCCAGAGGGAGACCTAGAACTCAATGGACCGACTACATCCGCTGGCTCGGGATCGGGAGGCTTGGTTTGCCGGGACTGAGGCACCTCCATGCTGAAAGGCACTGAGGTGGAATAGAAAGAAGAAGAAGAAATAGGAAAGCCATGAGAGCGCTGGCTCGGGATCGGGAGACTAGGTTTGCCTGGACTGAGGCACCTCCATGCTGAAAGGCACTGAGGTGGAATAGAAAGAAGAAGAAGAAATAGGAATGCCATGAGAGCGCTGGCTCGGGATCGGGAGACTAGGTTTGCCTGGACTGAGGCACCTCCATGCTGAAAGGCACTGAGGTGGAATAGAAAGAAGAAGAAGAAATAGGAATGCCATGACGCTGGCTCGGGATCGGGAGGCTAGGTTTGCCTGGACTGAGGCACCTCCACGCTGAAAGGTACTGAGGTGGAAGAGAAAGAAGAAGAAGAAATAGGAAAGCCATGAGGGCGCCGGCTCGGGATCGGCAGGCTTGGTTTGCCTGGACTGAGGCACCTCCACGCTGAAAGGTACTGAGGTGGAAGAGAAAGAAGAAGAAGAAAAAGGAAAGCCATGAGGGCGCTGGCCCGGGATCGGGAGACAAGGTTTGCCTGGACTGAGGCACCTCCACGCTGAAAGGTACTGAGGTGGAAGAGAAAGAAGAAGAAGAAATAGGAATGCCATGAGGGCGCTGGCTCGGGATCGGCAGGCTTGGTTTGCCTGGACTGAGGCACCTCCACGCTGAAAGGTACTGAGGTGGAAGAGAAAGAAAAAGAAGAAATCACGACACCCAAATTAAGCCTGTAATCATTGTTTATAACATAAATTGATTAGAATTTTGAATACAATAGAATAACGTTAATCACTTACCGATTGGGTTAAATTGATAACGGAAAAGGGAGTTAATTCACCCTTTAAATGTTTTCTCCAACAGGTACTCTCTTTTATTTGATTTGTCAACGAAAATTTTACTTTTTCACTGAAATGTTAGGAAGAAGTCATTTCTTCATGTAACGTCATGTAACGAAATTAGTTGAATTTACGGAAATACTGGAATACCCATGTTGTTGAGAAAATCGCCTGATCAACTAATTTGTCCTTTCAATTTTTAACAGCTGAAAAAACATTAATTTCTTCATTCAATTGCAGTATTGGACAAACAGTTTATTACTTATTGATTATTTGATTATTATCACTGTGGGACATTTATTAATTGGCGTAAAAAAATTGACTGGTTTTCAAGACTTTGCATTTGTTATTGGACCTTATGTGCATTCTGATTTATGACCTTTTATTTCAAAGAAAACGTTTTTCTTTTCGAACCGTTCGTTTCTAATTATTCATAGTGTATAGGAAACCTTAAACTGATTTGTCACTATTTGGCCTTCCTGTAACTCCCAAACGGTCACTTCATGAACGGCTTCTGCTATTTGCAATTGTAATAGTTACAATTTTCATTAAAATTTATGTAGATAGAAATTCTAATGTTCATAGAGTTGTATGGTCTTAAGTCTCACAATATTTCAGTTTAATTTTATTTAGTATTAATCTATTTTTTTAAATAATGATAGCAACGTTTCGGCCAATTTTTGGTCATTTTCATTCCAAAAACTCTATTGTGGTAGTCTTATTTATTAATTATTTAACATCTTTGTATCATATATCGGGTTTCGTCATAGTATCGTAAGGCAACTGCTTCCACATCACAGCAATAAGGCGGAAGTCGCAGGAGAATATTTTGACTAAATCAGTTCTAGGGTTTATTTTTCACGTTTTGACGAAATGTATATGAAGTATAACAAATTTATGCTTAAGTATAGTGGGACTTAAGACGACCCCCCCCCCCCCCCCC
>KZ807944.1:281503-300850 GCA_000696205.2 Oncopeltus fasciatus
GAAAAATGTAAAAAAAAAAAAAAAAAAATTCTGTACACATACAAAATAATAAACTTACGGTAGGCATTTT
Source organism: Oncopeltus fasciatus (assembly GCA_000696205.2). Lineage (NCBI taxonomy): Eukaryota > Metazoa > Arthropoda > Insecta > Hemiptera > Lygaeidae > Oncopeltus > Oncopeltus fasciatus. The sequence goes on from KZ807944.1 coordinate 281,574, forward strand.
AAAATTTATACGGTACTTCTCTTGTTATCCTCACTTTGAAGGAAAAAAAAGAATAATTGCAGTAAAAATTTATGGGAAAGTTCTATTTAGTATATTTGAAATTGATTTATAAATATTCCTTAGCTGGATATTCTAAAATGTGTACATACTTTATCTGACATTAAGAAGTATTAGAATTTATCCTATGTATTAATTAACTAGTATTAATAGATGTTTAGAAAGTTAAATATTTTATTCATTAAATAACAAGTTTAAATTTTAGGATATGGTTCATGATATATAGTAAATTTATATTCTACTTAAAAATGACATTCAGGCTTTATTTTCCAACTCACCAGAAATGAAAAGCTTATACTGAGCTTCATAAAATCCAATATTTTTGTTATTGACTCAGCTTTATAAAAAACAATCTCAAGAATTTTTGATTGCACTTAATAAATTTGAAATGATTGGTTATTTGATTATGTTCTAAAGAGAAAAAAAAAAGATTTTTTTAAACAAGTTTGCCATTCGACCATGAATCTGAAGACATAAAGATATAAAGAATCTACATTTAAAAAGGATCATAATTGCTGCCCATAGAAGGAGTATATTTCAAACAATGCCTATTTGAAGCATATTTCAAGAATATTTTATGCTACAAAATAAAATAAACATATTTTAAGCATATTTCAAACAATGTTAAAAAAAAAAATTAAACAGAAACAATATATATTTTAGTTATTTTAACAAGAATTGAAACAAATACTTCAAAAACATTATCTCTCTTCAGTAGTAAGTGGCTAACATTCTTTTATCAAAATTATAGCTTGCAATTAGTTCAAGTGCTATGTGTTTTTCTTAAAAATTGGAAAATATATTCCATATGACTAGTATAATTAACCTATTATTATACCGCCTAATCCAAGAGCTCAAATTGTGAATTCCTGATGTCATGTCAACCTATTTTCCATTTAAGCTTTTAAACAAGAGAAGAAAAATTATCACCATACTATAGTGGGTACTATACATGCCAAGTATGGAAGTAGAACATTACAACCATTCACTTATGCTTTACACTTGTTAGTTAGCTTTTTGTTAAACCTGTTGATAGATATTGCTCCAATAATTTTTAACTGACAATACTGAAGGCAGCTGGGTTGCTTTTTTGTAAATACAACTTGACTAAATGATCATTATAGGTTAAGACCCTAGAACTTTTTATTTTTATTTTTATTCTTTAATATTTTAGTGTGGCTCAATATTCTCAATATTCTTTCAATGTGGAAGAATATTCTCTGCTTGTTCAAAATATTTTTTAATTTATGAATTAAAAAAATTCCTTAATAATCTTAACCAAAATAATAAGTATTATTCAAAATATAACCTCCATTTTCTACTTCTTGTTGGAAGGCAAAAGGTAAAAAATATATGATAATAATTCGAATAACACTTTTTTATTGCCGTACTAGTTTCACGTTCTTTGACTTTAGGAATTTAGAAGGTATTATACAATATATAACGATGAACCTTCCACTTCAAAAGCTAGTCAAGACTAGGGTAGAGGCCCTAATCTTGATGTAGTTTTCCTAGGCTCATCATTATAAATTGTATAATTCATTTTAAACTCCTGAAGAGGAATGTGAAACTAGTCGGACAATAAATAAATGTTATTCGAATTATTGTCATTTATTTTTTACCTTTTGCCTTTCATTAAGAAGAAAAACAAGAAATTTGCTACAGAAAATGACATTAAAGAAATATATTTAATTCATTACTACTACATTCATTTCCTCTGTCTGTGGAAAATGGCATATGTAGTCTAGCACCTCTATAGAGTCTAAAACTAATTTTCATTAGGCTGCTGAAAAAAATATTCAACTAAGTTCAGTTTTCACCTGAAAAATATGAGTAAGAAAAATGAATAAAAATTTTGATAAGGCAGAAATTAAAACTACTTCTATATTTCTTATTTAGAAAAACATATGAAGCAGTGAAAGAAAGGTTTGAGGCTTGAAGGGTGCTTAAAAGTCTTGTAGGAACTCGAACGTGATAGACAAAATACATTATGAATGCTCAGGGTAATTAACGTATTACAAATAGTTATACCTTTGTACCTAATTACAAACAGCAGGTGAAAATCAGGAACTAGGTTAAAAGTGAACAGTGCATGATTCACTGCTTCTATAAATTCAAGTTTCAAGTACAAAAAACACATATTCACTTAATAACTCATATAAGTAAAGAAAAGGAAAAACAAGAAAAAAAAACTTGATATTTTTGAAAAAAGTGGAGAAAAAAGAATAAAAACTAGAATGTTCGAATTCCAAATATTCAGAATATTGAAAATCGTGTGCAACAAGTAGAGTAGCTAAATCAGAATTTTAGTTTGAAGGATAGTGAAGNTTTATTTATATTTAACTGTACTTTTTCGTTCGTATAATAAAATTGGTTGAAAGAAAAAGAAAGGGGGTTTACAAGGAAGTCATATTCATTATTAGCGTCATCAAATAAATTTTTATGAGGTTTATAATCTTTAATATTTTTGAACAACGCATATTAAGATATATAAGAATGTACTTTCGAAAACTGGAAGGGCCTTCTTATTATATAACATTGAAAACTAATTTGGCATTTATGCTTTTTAATGAAAACCTTAAAGAATTCAAACAAAAATTGCAAGGGAATAGAATAAAAAAAATCTACATATAGCCTGTCAAACAGCCGACAATGATAGCTCCTTCGAGCATAAGACGATGTTACACGTCTTACTCGGGGTTTAGACTTGGAGTAAAGTCCAGTTAAATACCACAACTAAAATCATTTTTTAAAGAATGACATTAATTTTACTTTACACAATTTTAGGAAGGTGGAAGGTGTTGATTAACTTAAAACTAACATATGTGATGTTGTTTATAGTTTCTTAGTATAAATTATTTATTTTTCAGCTAAAAATTATCTCAAGGAAATTAATTTTGTCTAGGTTTGCTATAGGATTCTTAAAATTACCTCTTGACCTAGCACCCCTCTAAAAATTATCTATTCTCTTGATTTAGGAATATATATTTTTTTTTTCTTTTTTCAAAATTTCATTTTACTTTTGGTCTGCGTAATTAAATTTGATGTCATATGACGATTTATATAGTACAGGCTGATGATGGGCTATTGGGATTGTTACTGACAAGTAAAGATGAATAATTTCTTCATAATCTGATAATGATTAGATTCTGGTTTAGATAAAAATATGTCTCCTTGCATTTACAGAGTTTCTCATATTTTAATTTTTTTTTCTTTCTATTAGACCATAAATCATAGCTTTTCATATAATAATTTTACAATAATTAAAAAAAAAAATTGTTAAAGTCGGTGAGCTTTGAGTTGAAGCACAAATTATTCAAAAATGAGTAAAATTAAAAATATAGAATTAGCTTAGATTCTCAAGTGGGCAGAGGTGGGAGATAGTGAATACTGTTTGGGAAATAGCATTCTTAGCCCTTCTTCTGTGCTACAAAACTTTTAAAGAGTTAATTACATTGAGCTACATTAATTTTATTTTGCTTTCTTAAGGGATTTCTGAATAAAAAAAAAAAAAAAATTATTTTTTTCTCTCTTTCGTGGATCATTATTCCTTATATTTATTAACCATAGAATAGTATTTTAGTAACTTAAAGTTTGATTAAATCGAATTAATATATTTTTGTTTACATATATAGCCACACACACATTTTTATTATTCTTTTTTTATCAAGACTTAGTTGTGGGACATTTTCCAGCAAGTTTTCTGAATATTAATGTAAAATTTGGCATTGAAAGATCAGGTTTTTCATACATATTCATGAAGTATGAGTAACAAAACTGTTTTGATTACTTACCCAATTTCCACTGCTTTCCAAGCATAAATTTTGCTTAATTCTGTTCATTCAACCTGTACCTACATAACAGTATTATATAGGAACATATTGTCTTAAGCTATTGATCAAAATTCACATGAAACAGTTACATATTTGACATTTGTTTCAAAATAGTCATTTACAAACATTATTTATAAAAAAAACAAAAATAAAAAATTATAAATGGATGTAAATGTAAAGAATGTAAAGAAAGAAAGAGACAGTAAGAAAATAACATTTATTTATATTTTTAATATTGAAGCTTTCTCTTATAATCATTGTGTTTACTGATGCAAAAATTTAAAATAAGTATACAGGTTCCATTTTTAAATAGTCAACTCTTGTAAAATAAATTGCTGCAGAAATATTGCTCATAAGTATTATTGTTTAGCTTCTTATTAAAATTAGTAATTATAGCTATGCCTATAAGAAATGCTTTTACACTTTTAGAAGTTGTTTATTATAGTAAAAATTAAAATTAAAAAAAAAAAAGGNAAAGGTCAAATGAGTTTTTTATGTCATAATGGTTTTGTCGGCTAAGAATTTGTAAGGATGGAAGGAGAAATTTGCTGAGCTTAGATGCGGAGAGTTTATATTGGAGACATTGTGATGGCCTTAATGTTATTTGTATATGTGTTTAAATGAAAAAAGTGCAGTTTAAATACATCAATATTTTTATTTTAATATTATCAATAAAATTAATTTAAAAAAAGGAAGGATAAGAGAAAAATCTTATTTTTTACTTCTGTTATTATATTTCCTTATATTACTATGACTTTAATTTTCAAATGTTATCTCTGGGATTTTTTATAATGAAGATATGTATAATGTTCCTCATTTTTTCTACAGTATTGTATGAATGTATGTATGTGTAAATATATTTTGAAAGTTTTCGAATGAGTAGATATCTTTCAAAAATTTGAGATCTCAACGTAATCAAAGGGTTTTAAAAAACTCTATTATGTAGTCATTTTGACTGAAGAGCTTCCATGTGATTTAATTTGTATGTATAACTTCTTTTTGTTAAAGACTTGTTATGTTTTCTTATGTATAAAACCTTTGTTCTTCTAACTAGTGGAATATATTTTAGTTTTAAAATAATTACCTATATATGTATAAACTGTGAATAATGTTTTAAGATTGTGATTTGATTATTGAGAAGTATGCTTGTTTGATTGTATTTTTAAGTGTGATTAGGATTAAAATTGAACCAAAGATTTAAAATTTCTGTAAATAAGTGAAAAAATTATAGATATTGTGATAGAGAGTCCTCTTATTTCTAAGTGAGAAAATTTATTGCATTTAATATGATTTACTCTGTCTATAACTATGTCACCCAGACGTTGTTTTCGATTCTACAGTTCTTTTTCTTTCCTTCTTTATATTGATTTATATTAATCTTTTCTAAGAGTTTAAAGAAATCTTTTAAAGAATAGTTTATGTTATGAGAAGTATTTTTCATTATTAAAAATCTGTGCAATTAACTTATTATTTTTGTTGAAATTATTTGTTTTTAAATTGATTTTGTTTGTTTACCTAAGCTAAATGTCTAATTTTATATTCAAGAAAATTCTGATTGCAATGGATTGGGAGAATCTGTTTTGTTAATTCATTGCAATTATTTTATTAATTATGATTGAGTTGTTAGTCTTTCTTTCTCCCACACTCTTGGGTATGCATGAGATACATACACACCCATGTATGTATAGGTTTTTTGTGAGTGTGTGTGTCAAGAGGAAAACAAAAGCATATGAAACAAGTTAGATTTTAGATTAATTATAATTATTTTAGTGTAAGGATAAGTATTTTCATGTAATGTATTATATTTTTTTATACTTATTATAAATTAGTTCATTAATGTGCTCCACACATTGCTTTCTTAAATATATGTAAATTTTATTTCAACAGAATAGCTCTTTATAAATCTGGAACACTAAAACTTAGAAAGAAACATCTATATATGTGTGTATGTATATGAATATATACACATTTATATACACACACACATACATTTATATATGTGTATATATGTGCATATATACATTAAACACTGTTCCTATTCTTAAATATTAGAAATAATGAAAATAAAATTGTATAATAAGTTTGTATTTCAGTAAATATGACAAATATTCCAAAATGTTCTATAGAGAATCCAAAATAAAATGACTGACTGATCTTATATTTGTTTTTTCATTATTAAATCCTTTTGTGTGATGACTATCTTTAAATATGGTTTTTGATGGATTTTATTCAACTTTTTTCATTCATTTTTTTGTATTGCATTATTTTACTAATTATTTAATAATTTCAATTTTCTGAGAACTTCTTTATGGAGAAAAGCATAGAAAAGGAAATTCACATGTCACAATTAAGTTTAGAATTGTGAACTGAATCTTCAGTACTATTTAAAAAAAAACTTTTTATTTATTTATTACATTCTGTTAATATAAAACATTTTGTAATTTGATTACTACGAAGAAAAAAAACAACCTAAACAACAATCATATCCTTATATTCTCTCCTTAGAGAAGGTGACCATTGAGGCCACTCTCAAATTAATTACAAACTATGTTCCCTGGAGGTCACAAGGGTCATCTTTGTTTGAGTTGACAGGAAGAGTTGTAGGGGTTGGAGTTGGTGGACAGGGTCTGTGCTTAAGGATTAGGATAGTATGACATTTGACTGTGGGGAGCATTAGCAATTATTCTGAGGATTTTAAATTGAAAGGACTGGATTCTTTGAATGTTGGAAGGCTTGCCAGTACCCGAAATTTCTACATCGTCTGTCCAGATTGGTCTTAGTAGTCTTGTAGAGCGTCTGTTTGTTTTCTATTGTAAAATTAGAGTTCTTATTCATGAGTCTGAATAGAAGTCCTTGTTCTTGTCTTTTAATTTTATTGTTTACTCATGAGTCAAGATGGAACCCCAAGTAAAGAATGGAATTAGAAAATGGTTAAAGAACATTGTTAAATTTCATAATTTCAGGGAAGTTTTTTTTTCCTGCAATTTGAATGCATTTTGCTTCATTGATTTTTATATTCCACTTACCGCACTAGTGTTTGATATTTTTGAGATCATCTTGTAGGTTTATAGGAGTTTTAGGGGTGGAAATAGGATAGTTATTATAGAATAGCCTTTTTGTCTGCAAATAGAGCTAAGAGGGTACTTGGATGGGTAGAGATGTCAGCTGTGTAAAGGATGAAAAGGATATATCCAAGTATTCTGCGCTGCGGAATGTTGTTATTATGATTTTAAAGTTTGGTCTCCTAATATAGCCAGGATGTTCTTACAATGTGTGGTGATTTCAGCTGTGTAAAGGATGAAAAGGATGGGCCCAAGCAAAATACCTTGAGGAATTCCTGCTTCCACTTGGTAGTAATCGGAGTAATTTAATCCTTGCCGAACCCTAAAGAAGTGGTTGGATAAGTAAAACAAGGTAACAAGTAACAAGGAATAGGTAAGTGTTAATACTATTAAAACTCCTCAATAAAGTAGTTCATTTATTAAATGTAGTAAGCAACTTGTGTTGGACTTCATAGAGATTTTCCTAAGCTCCTGTTTGCTGGTATCTTCTTATATATATTTCGTTTTTCTTGAATTTTTATTATTAAAACATAATTGACTTAATTTTTGTGTATAATGTTAGCAGAATAAACATTTGTCAACATAAAATTACCAGAATTGTTACAATTAGTGAGCGCAGATCTTTTTTAAGCCTTCCAAAGACACTGCTGGATCTTGAAAGTAAGGAACTGGAGACCATCATCTACATGATTCCGAGTTGGAGGATCATTTATCCGAGATGCTTTCAAGGAGATTCTGAGGGATGGGATAATTTTTTAAGGTTGGTGACAATTATCAAGGGATGGATGTGACAGACAGTGTAAGGAGGACAGGACTGTTGTCAGAGGAAGTGTCATTGAATGTTATTACGGAGTGATGGAATGGAATAAGATTTTTACAAATGAAAAAATCTAGGATCAGGAAGGCAGTTTACATCCATGGGCCAGTGGGTAGGAGAGGATATTACATATTAGAAACTACTGTTGACAAAAGGTTTTTGATAGGAGTAAGGAAGGCATGGAATTAAGAGAAAAAGGAATGGAGCTTGGATTGGAGATCATTAGTTACTAATGGTGAAGGAATGTGCGAGATTGATGGTTGCTCTCTCCTGTGTGGTTAGCGCTGAGGAAAAGGTTCTTGTTTGGGCTGGTCCGTGGTAGAGTGGTTCGTCTGTTGCTGTTGTAACTGAGGTTGGCGTCCAGTCCGTGAAAATGATCTAGGGCTGGGTTGTGGATGTCTCATTCGGTCTCCGGTCGGGCACTTTTGGAATTTGTTCCTGTCCATGGAGTGCGGATCTATAAGTAACTCCTGGCTGGATTGTCCTTGAAGTAGGGCGTGGGTTCTAGGTTGCAGGTTTCTGCGTAAATATATGTGGATTCATTGCCCTCTGCTTGACTGCTTATAAACATAAGCAGCTCCTATAGGTAGCGGAGTATTACTTTTTTTCCACAGAGGTCACAGGTTTCAGGTTCTTCCCTCCTCTTTTGGCTGACAATACCCTAGAGTGTGCCACCATATTTTACGCACCGGGGTTGCAGTTGGTATACCCAAATTGTTGGCAATTATGACACTAAACGTCCTTTATAATGTGTGGTTTCCTACTTTAACTATTGTGGTATAATGACGTAATTGAGTAGATTTCTTGAACTTTGGGCGTTTTTTATAAATCTACAAAGGAAAGTGAAAATGGGGCCATGTCTTAGCCTCGATCAAAACGTTTTTCACAACGAAATCTAGATATGTAAGTATTAATTTTATTGTGGTGTTTAATCCCACGTAAATTTAAATCAATTAATGCAAGGAAATAGAATAAAAAATCTAACTGTCCCAGCCCAGGTAAAGACGATGTATTCGTCTTTCTCGGAGGTTAGACTCTCGACACTAGTGCGTGGAATTTAATAACTTATCAGGCTTGTCCTGTTAGCGTAAATGGTAACAGACCGTCCCGGAAAACAGGAGATCCAGGTTCGAGTCCTTTATTTTTTATTCTGTTCCCTTGCACTCAAAATTGTTAAAATTTACGTAGGATTAAATACCATAAGAAAATTAATATTTATAGCATTAAATGTTTAACAGATCATTATGCTTGATAGAAACACACTAAATANCCTTGCACTGAAAATTGGTAAAATTATCATATTAAAATTAAAATTTAAAAGTAAATAACGAGAGTCATTTAAACAGCTTCACAATGCCAGCTCCTTCGAGCATAAGACGATATATTCGTCTGCCTCGGAGGTAAGACTTTCGACACTAGTGCGGGGAATTTTATAACTTATCAGGCTTGTCCTGGTAGCGTAAATGGTAACACACCGGCCCGGAAAGCAGGAGATCCAGGTTCGAGTCCTGGCTGGGACAGTTAGGTTTTTTATTCTGTTCCCTTGCACTAAAAATTGTTAAAATTTACGTGGGAATAAATACCACAAGAAAATTAATATTTATAAAATTCTCAAATAATTGGTTCTCCAGATATGTTTGCAGCGTATAATAGATAGTCATGGAAATGTGAACTTAGGAACAGGACGTCCTCTCTCGTCTTCGTGATAGGCAGCCCTGAAGATGGCTTACAATGTCAGCCGAAACGTTGGCAGATAATCCATTAAAAAAATACACTTTTTTAAAATTTGTATTTTTTTTTTTGGATCTACCTTGACCGAACCCCAACTAAAATCATCTAATCTACATACTTTCGTTTTTCTTCCACTTTATAAATCAATACTACTTATTTAATAGTTTAATGTAAATGTAACTTTTTTATTTTATTTGCTTGAAATTTTTATAAACGCGGCTTCATAGCTTATACCACACATTTTTAACTAAGAGGTCAAATATTAAGAAATTCTAAACCCTTACGATTTTCTTAAAATAAAAATGAAGCAAATTATGTACATTTGTATGCTTCCACTATCCTGGTTTCTCTCAGAAGGACCATTATTGCAGGAAATAGTTTAAATTTATTCAGCCTAAATTTAATAATAACTGGTAGTTATCCTAGGCGAAAAAAATTAGTGCAAACCAAATGTAGGAAACTATTAATGTGGAAAATATTTAAGAGTGGACATAATTTCACAGCTATGGTAGATTTAGAAATTAAAAATCAAGTCATCATGACCTAATGCAATATAAAACCTAAATATATAAATTGTTTATTCATTACTTAAAAAAATAAGGGAGCCCGTCTAACCTCGTAACTTTCATTCCTAAATATTTTCGATAATATGAGTCTTTCGTTAAAATATTGTTATATATAAATGTTAAAAATTTGCATATGAGACTTATTGTATTTTATAGTTTTTTTCCTAACTCAACTAAAAAAGAAGATAGTGGCGAGTTTTAAATTTGGTGTCCTTCTAAACCGCCCTTCCTCTTCGTTTGATTATAGACATGAACTCATCCAACCATTTGAAAAAAAGGAGCGTAAATTTCGAATTTGGTGGCTTTATCATCCCAATAGATAGATAGATGGTAATATGTATATAAATTTTGAATGGACCTCATTTACCTTCTCCTAATAGAATCTTATGAAATATGAAAGAAATTTCAAAAGGGGTGTCATGGAACCTATTAATAGCTGGACTTCCTATTGCTGCTAAAATAAAGGTCAAACAACATATGCAATTATTTGGTAATTTAATTGCTGACGAAATTTTATGTTCTTATTTTAAATGTTGCAGCAGACAAATCCCTCTGGACTGCAACTCGCAGAATTCTGAAACACCATGAACCGTCCACCCCCTTGCGTCGAGAAGATGGCCCCTGGGCCTCTTCCGACAAAGACAAGGCCCAAATGTTTGCTCGACATCTAAGAGAAACATTTACTCCTCATCCATATCCTAACGGTTAGTCCAATAATGCAGAGATTGAGGAGTCACTGGACACACCATTACCAATGTCCTTGCCGATTAGGGCAGTAATACCATCTGAGGTCAAGTATATTATTAACCATCTGCCTAAACGGAAAGCACCCGGCTATGATTTAATCACCGGATTAATACTTCGAAACCTACCCCAAAAAGCAATCATTTTCCTGACATACCTCTATAATAGTGTCCTTCGAACCACACACTTTCCACTTCTCTGGAAATTCTCTGAAATAATCCTGTTTCCCAAACCCGGTAAACCTGCTCACAATACATCATCCTATCGACCAATCACCCTTCTTTCTTTAATGTCCAAGGTATTTGAGAAAGTCCTTCTAAAAAGAATGATGCCTTTCATAAATTCCTCAAATATCCTTCCCAATCATCAGTTTGGCTTCCGTTCCCAGCATTCTACTGTCCAGCAGGTGTTTCGCGATGTAGATTACATTTCCTCTTCCCTCGAGCGAAGAGAATACTGTCCTGGTGCATTCTTGGACGTCACTCAAGCATTTGACCGAGTATGGCATTCTGGACTATTATATAAGCTCAACTCCATATTCCCATGTATCATCTATGTAATCTTTAAATCTCATCTCTCTAACCGTTTCTTTAGGGTCCGGCAAGGATCAGATTACTCCGAACACTGGGCGTTCCACAGGGCAGTGTGCTTGGACCTATCCTTTTTACCCTTTACACTGCGGATATCCCCACTCATCCTAATACCCTACTGGCCCTATTTCCAGATGACAAAGCGATCCTTACTTCCCATCCTGACCCTAAAACCACTTCCAATATTTTACAAAACAATTTAGATGCCATTCAGCACAGGTGTAGCAAATGGAGAATTAAGATAAATGAGTCCAAATGCGTACAGGTAAATTTTCAACAAAGAAAAGATTCTCCCTATAATGTCACATTTAATAATATCCCTATATCCCTCCTTGATTCAGTCCGTTACCTTGGGTTCCACATTGACTCACGACTTAATTGGAGCCAACATATAAAAATCAAACGACAAGAACTCAACAGGGGCGCCGGGATAGCTCAGGGGATCCGTACGGGCCTCGCAATCCTGACGCCGCGGGTTCAAATCCCGCCCAGGTCAATCTTTTATTTATAATATAGAAGCTTGTCCTGAGCCATGGGTGTTTAAAAAAGGGTGGCAACCTGTAGATAGCCCCTCCCTCCAATGACCCTAAGTGGTTGCAAGGGAGGCTAACCCAGCAAAAAAAAAAAAAAAAAAAGAACTCAACAGACGCTACGGATTCTTATACAGACTTATAAACAGGCGTTTACTACTCACAACAGAGAATAAACTGACTCTCTATAAAACATTAATACAACCGATCTGGACATACGGTGCAGAACTCTGGGGTGCCGCTAAGCCTTCCAACATCCAACGTATTCAATCCTTTCAATCCGAAATCCTACGAGTTATTACAAATGCTCCATACTATGTCTCGAACTCTACCCTACATCAAGATTATAATATCCCATTCGTCCAAGACTTCATCTCCAGCCGCTTCACGCTTCTCCACTGTAAACTCCAATTTCACCCTAATCCATATGCCCAATCCCTGTCATCGGACTCCAACCCCTATGATCCACCCCGATGACTTAAACGAAGATGGCCTCGTGACCTCCTGGGCCTTAATGCCTAAATTAACAGAGTGTGGTCTTGACAGGCTCCTCTACCCAACAAAGTTTGGTTAATGAATAAGCTGACTCCGACTTAGCCTACATTTCTGAAAATGACTTAATCAAGAAAGAAGTTGACACTTATTGGCCTACAATACTGATCAAGTAAACTGCCATACCATCCTAATCCACTAGCTTCAGACCATGTCTTCCAACTCCAAACCCTACGACGTGGAGTCGACTCAAACGAAGATGGCCTCGTGACCTCCTGGGGACATCATCTGTAAATAATTTGAGAGTGGTGTCATTGGTCACCTTCTCTCCTCATGTGATTGATATTGAATGTCATTTTTTAAAAATTCATTGTGGTGATCAAATTATAAAATGTTTTAATTTAACAGAAGGTAATAAATAAATAAAAGTTTAATAAAAAAAAATTTAAATATTTTTAACACTCTTAATCTAAATGTATTTAAGCAAGTATTAGCTTCTATGACTGTAAATTGATGGTGTTTTGGGACAAGTTCTGCTGAAGTCTGTTTCGTGATGCAAGGGATTGATAGAAGTGTTATGTAAGGATGTGGATTGCCAAAGACTACTTTCTTAAAAGGAAAAAAAAAAAAAAAGTTTGCTGGAAAATCATGTCAAGCTTTTAACAAAAAGCGTATGATCTAGACCCTGCCTGTAATTGCTCTTTAATTCTAGTGAAATAAACATCAGTTATCGTTAAAAAAAAAAGTTATGTTAATACAAGAAAACGCGCTAGAACTCATTTATTTTTGAAGATGTAGCTTAATAAGGGCTTACATAGAAGACTTCCAACAAGAAACAAAAATAAGTTCTTAAATCTGATGAATATTAGGCGGTTTTAAAAAATTCTTCCAGCGTAAACTAAGCAGATTTCTCAAATTTCATCAAAGATAAACATAAATAGCAAATGACAAATTTTATCTTATATCCAGAGAGTTTATTTTAATTTACAATTATTTTGTATTTAATAATTATAGTTCAATTATGCTTTGGAAATTTATTAAAAATCACTCAACCAAGTTGTAGTAAAGTTTTACTTTTTCATGAAGTCGTTCGGCGTTGTTAAGTTTTTTTAATTTAGACACTTTATTTATGAATTACATAATGCACAGCAATTAATAAGAGACTATCTGTCCCAGCCAGGAATCGAACCTGGATCTCCTGCTATCCGGGCCGGTGTACTTGCCAGTTATATTACCAGGACGCGTTAGTTGTCTCATTCAATTCCCTCTACACTAGCAGAATCTACCCTACGAGAAAGGCGAGAACTTCGTCTTGTACTCAAGGAAGCTGACATTGTCATACATTTTGTCGACTCTCGTCATTTAATTTATTTAATTTTTTCTTTATAAATATTTAATTTAGTTGTGGTATTTTATCCCACGAAAATTTCAAACAATTATTGAGAGGGAATAGAAAATAAAAAACTATCTGTCCCAGCCAGGAATCGAACCTGGATCTCCTGCTNGGCTCCTTCTAGTGTAGAGGGAATTGAATGAGACAACTAACGCGTCCTGGTGGTGTAATGGTTAAGCACGCCGGCCCGGATAGCAGGAGATCCAGGTTCGATTCCTGGCTGGGACAGATAGTTTTTTATATTCTATTCCCTCTCATTAATTGTTTGAAATTTAAGTGGGATAAAATACCACAACCAAATTAAATATTTATAAAGAAAAAATTAAATATAGTAAATGACGAGAGTCGACAAAATGTATGACAATGTCAGCTCCCTCGAGTACAAGACGAAGTTCTCGCCTTTCTCGTGGGTTTTTAAAAAAATTATTATTAGGAAGTGTTGGCAATGAGGAGGTCATGCGGCCTTTTCCTATTCAGGCGGCGTGGTACCCACCGCCAATATTAGGATGGGTAATACTAGATAGAGTTTGGGCTAAAGGATTGGGATGTATGGAAAGGTCAGAGTGGAATTTATTAAAACGGGTTGTGATAACCCTTTTACAAAAGGGATTTTAAGGTCATTGTGGAGTAAGGAGTTGGCAACGCAATAGGGTACATCTACTATGATTCTGAGGTTTTTTTATTGGAAGAACTGTATTATTTGGATGTTGGATGGTTTAGAAGTTCCCCACAGTTCGACTCCATACGTTCAAATAGGTCTCAGTAGCGTCTTATAAATGGTGAGTTTGTTAGTCACAGTTAAAGTTGACTTGCGGTTTAACAGCTTGTAAAGTTGTCCAAATCTCCTATTTAGTTACTGAATTTTGATTTGATTGTGTGTGTGTGTTCCATGTTAGTCGAGAGTAGAAGATTTGCAATCTACAACACGAAACACCTGTTGGATCGTGGAGTGTTTGGCTCGGAAACGAAACTGGTGTTTTGGAAGTATTTGGTGAGCGTCTAGGATTGGTATTAGCCTTTTAAGAAGAATCTTCTCAAAGACCATTAAAAATGGGGGAAGCAAGATTATTGGACGATAGGAAGAAGGATTACTTGGGGGTTTACCAGGCTTTGGGAAGAGGATTACAGTAGATAGGTGAGAAAGGTTACAGCCTGTAAAAAGATCAACCCGGTAGACTTGCGTTTAGGCAATCGAGATAGGAAGTATTTGACCTCAGAAGGGGAGATGGCTTCAGGAGGTGGAGACATAGGAAGAGAGGAATCAAGGAATTCTTCTACCTCCGTGCTCTTAGAATGGTTTTCTGGGTCTGGGTGAGGAGTGAAGGTTTGCTTAAGGTGAAGGCCAAAGACCTCAGCTATGTCTGCATCGGACGCTGCCCAGGTGCTATCATCGCAGCAGAGATGAGAGGAGGTTGAGTGGTATTTGAGGATTTTTCTGGTGGCAGTCCAGAGGGATTTGTCTTCAGTGTGAAGATGATTGTTGAATTATTTATTGTGATAAGTCGTTCCTGTGTCACTGAACGGCTCAGTTTATTATATGCTTGGTGGTCGGATGGGTGTCGTGTTCTCTGCCACGTTTGGACGTGGTTAGTTTCGAACTCGCGCCGGGCCGAGCGAGCCGGGGCTAGAAGTCTAAGTGACGGCCCTTTATCAGACCAAGCCAAGGAGGCTGCCTGACGTTAGGACACTTTCTCCCGTACTTATCTCTGTTAGGACAAGTAATAGGACAGAACGTGTCGTTCTCCCTCTACTGATAAAATTGAACTGTTCACTGTCTAGAGCACTAAATTATACCATGATGACTCACGTATATATGATTTTTGCTCATTACAGGATTGTTGCAGTTCTTCACTTAACTGCGTGAATTTGAGCACGTTCACATAAACTTGGCCGGTGCCAAGTTTATTAAATAGTAGTTCACTAAGACACTGTCCAAATACTCAGTAATGAGGAGCACACAACGAAGTTGTTTACACAATGGCTAACTAGCCCCGAATCTTTGTTAAAATAGTATTGTATTACTGATAATGTTGTATAACATATTAATTACGTATATTTCATGACGTATTCAAATTCTAATGCGTATTTAGTAAACTGAAAATAATTATTCTACATTATTCATACATGTATTAGTATATATACACGATTACAAATATACGCATATTTTCACATATACGTACGCATACACTTACACGTATATACTGACACGCTTACACTTATATTTATATAGACGCTTATGCATTAACGTATACACGTATATGAAAAAATATATTTATACGTATTTATGCATAATTGGTTACGCATATGTATACGTGTTTATGTTTATGCGCACATACTTATTAATTTTTATGGGTTCTGTCAATGAATTATTTTATTATTATTAATTATTATTATTCTTCATTTTACTCAAATACATTTATATAAATAATAAGGGAATTTTCTTGTAAAATATGTATATTGACCAATGAATTAATTTTAAAAACTATATTCCGCACTGCCCGCATTTAGCATTTGATACTCATTATATACATTATTTTTTCATTATTTATGTGTAAATTAGAATCATACTATGTGTAGAAAGAGAAAATCATTTGAGATATTTTTTCAAATAATCCATTGAATTATAAATGAACTAAAAAAAAAACTCCAGAGAAAATGAATTGATAATAACAATATTTTTTTGCTATAAAATATTTATTGTATTTTCTACATTAAGGAAATGTTAAACAATTTCATTTCTCAGTACGTTTTTGAGTGTCATAAATCTAATGACTCTAATATTATGATTGACGTAGGTTAACATTAATAATAAATAATTAATGATGATAATCTCTTATTAATAATAAAATTAAATAATTTAGTATTTTTATGGGTATAATATAGTGAATAATAATAAATTATTGTGGAGTAATGCATAGTTACACTTATTTCATCAGAGGTTTATTAGCTTTTTGATTCACAAACTCAATGAATGTTTGGCTCTTAAACATTGTTGAAATGCTCTTTTTTGGACACGTTGAATATAAAAATAAAAACAAAGTGAAATAAAAAAATAAAAAAGGAACGAGAAGAGATGGAAGGGCGGGTGCAATAGTGGCGGAAGGAGCTTGATATAGAAGCTCTCTTCTATATCTACCATATATCTATATCTATATCTATATCTATATCTATATCTATATCTATATCTATATCTATATCTATATCTATATCTATATCTATATCTATATCTATATCTATATCTATATCTATATCTATATCTATATCTATATCTATATCTATATCTATATCTATATCTATATCTATATCTATATCTATATCTATATCTATATCTATATCTATATCTATATCTATATCTATATCTATATCTATATCTATATCTATATCTATATCTATATCTATATCTATATCTATATCTATATCTATATCTATATCTATATCTATATCTATATCTATATCTATATCTATATCTATATCTATATCTATATCTATATCTATATCTATATCTATATCTATATCTATATCTATATCTATATCTATATCTATATCTATATCTATATCTATATCTATATCTATATCTATATCTATATCTATATCTATATCTATATCTATATCTATATCTATATCTATATCTATATCTATATCTATATCTATATCTATATCTATATCTATATCTATATCTATATCTATATCTATATCTATATCTATATCTATATCTATATCTATATCTATATCTATATCTATATCTATATCTATATCTATATCTATATCTATATCTATATCTATATCTATATCTATATCTATATCTATATCTATATCTATATCTATATCTATATCTATATCTATATCTATATCTATATCTATATCTATATCTATATCTATATCTATATCTATATCTATATCTATATCTATATCTATATCTATATCTATATCTATATCTATATCTATATCTATATCTATATCTATATCTATATCTATATCTATATCTATATCTATATCTATATCTATATCTATATCTATATCTATATCTATATCTATATCTATATCTATATCTATATCTATATCTATATCTATATCTATATNCATAACATTTAGAATAAATGCCTAAGGGAAAGTCATAAGACCTCCTGCTATTAATGATTGACAGTAGTTCTTGATAATATGCAGGAAAACAAAACGATATAAATTTCAAATTCAAATAAGGATGGGTTTCCTTACATTCTGAATAGTTTCAAATTCGTTTCTCACCCAGCTCAAACATAAAAAAAAATCAGTTGTTCTGTCCTAATCATAATATACAATATGATAAAATCTAAAAGGGTATTTTCAAATTTTATAGTACCATTTCCTCACCTTTCATTAGCGCTTTAAATTTGATGTATTCCCCGGATGTCATATATCGTCACCCGCATAGTCCTCAGCAGATCATTAATCCCCTATTTATTTATATCTCATACGTAACACAACTCATGGGATTTTCTTTTGCCTCAACAGGGCCCCTCTCTCCTTTTGAAGAAGCTGTCAATGAAACTCTAGCGTACCATACAGTTCGTCACTTGGCTATTCTTTGAGTATTAGTGCTATCCCGGATCCCGTTTCAGATAGTGGCTGCAGGGATTTTCTAGTGTCCTACAACGTTGCTTTGTTTGGCATATTCTAACCCTATCACCATAAATAATAGTTCTAAGGGAACCCAGTTCTTTCTATAAAAAAATTGACCACTCAGCCATTTAGTGTAATGTTTTGTTTATAGTTATCACATTCAGTGGGCCTTATTTCGCTGTTGTCAAATCTCCCATCAAGATACTTTGAAGGTGACTAAAAGCCGGTGTTAGTCCATGTGACCCGTGTCTCTTCATGGTAAAAATAGAGGAATTATGAAGATGTATTGGTTGTCCAAGCATGGCATTGGGGATTTGATTACATCTGAGAAATACAAACAGTACCGTAATTGTTCTAGAATTAGATATTTGCCTCCAAATACTTCTTTCAATGGCCAAAAGTGTTTGGATAGTAGGTAAGAAAAAATGTAATCATACATTGAATTGTAAAAAGGAAGTCTTCATTTTAATTTAAAAGCTTAATGCTGGAGAAATTAGTCAGGGTTTCGGCCAGGATTAGAAAAATAAAATACGCCAAAATTGTTGGATAGAGCTCTGCTCTCTGAGATGTGATCATAAACCTCCCTCAAATATCTCTTCAGATATCTTTATCGCGCTGATAATGACTTACTAGTTAAGTCGAAACGTCGGCAATAATAAAATAATTACCGAACAATTATGAGTGATTTATTTTTCTAATCCTGTTATATTTTCTCCAGCATAATACTCGATGGCCAAGAGTACTCCAACCTTGTTAAAAGCTTGATGTTTTTAACTATCTTCTCCAAAAGTTAAATGTTTGCCAATAAATCTGGTAACTTAAAGTTTGTACTGTTATTAAACCTGCTAAAATATTCTAATTTT
>KZ807944.1:313315-327165 GCA_000696205.2 Oncopeltus fasciatus
TATATTCTATTCCCTCTCATTAATTGTTTGAAATTTACGTGGGATAAAATACCACAACCAAATTAAATATTTATAAAGAAAAAATTAAATAAAGTAAATGACGAGAGTCGACAAAATGTATGACAATGTCAGCTCCCTTGAGTACAAGACGAAGTTCTCGCCTTTCTCGTGGGTTAGACTCTTGCTAGTGTAGAGGGAGTTGAATAAGACAACTAGCACGTCCTGGTAGTATAACTGGAAAGTACACCGGCCCGGATAGCTGGAGATCCAGGTTCGTTTCCTGGCTGGGACAGATAGTTTTTTATATTCTATTCCCTCTCATTAATTGTTTGAAATTTACGTGGGATAAAATTCCACAACCAAATTAAATATTTATAAATAAAAAATAAAATGTTAGTTGAAAATTTATTAGTATATATGTGGAAAGTGATCTAACCCTGAGACTTCTCTGCGTGTTATTTCTGATTCCGTGTCATTTATGATGTGGGAATGTGTGGGGGAAGTAAACTCACAGATTTCATCTGAATAACCTGTGCACTGATCGTTAAATGCTACACCAAATGACACAGCTGACAAATGTCATCATCAGCAGGTGCACCTGCATACAATCTGATGCTCCGACATGGAATGTCAGGAAGTAGTGGAGGAGCATTACAGAAAACGATTGTTTCTCATCATTTCAATAAAAATCTTCTGCGAATCACTCACACTACCATTCATGCAGATGTACTTTATTATTAATAACTGTCATTTTTAATTTCATTTTTTATATTAATTGATCTCCTGTGAGGAAATATGAACATACATTATTTAAGTTGGTCCTGGCGTGACTATAGAAAAAAATTAACAGGTATACAGCGATCCTACTTTGAAGAACCCAAAAACAACATTGTCTGTTCACATATATACACACAGACATACACACACACACACACAAACACGCACGTGTGTGATCGTGTTTTTCTTTGTGTGATTTATAGTGACGGGAATTTATTATCATAAAAAAAAAAAGAAACCAAATTCATGAAAAGTATTTTTGCAAATCCTTGAACCTCTGAATAAGATCTCAAATATCTGAAGTCGGTCGAGGGGAAGGGGGATATAGGGGAAGACCAAATTCAAAAATCGTCAATATTATCGTTAATAATAGAGAACACAATATCGAAAAAAACTTCAGAGTTACGAGTATATTTCCAAAAGTTAGAAACAAATTTCATGAATACGGGTTTGAAAAATCTTGTTTTAAGATTGATGAATCTTAACAACTCCAAGCACTAGAAACACTAGACTCATTAGTCCCAGAGTTTTTATAGATTTTGACTATGTATGGAAAATAATCATACTCTGAGATAAAATTGAATCACTTAAAACACCCCTAATATTTTTTCGAATTAAAACCACCTACACACATAACAGTAAGCTAATTATTAGGAAAATTTTACAAATGGAATTAGTCGACTATTCCACAATTTTATTAATGAAGTGGCCTTCTTCGATTAGTATCTTGTCATATATTTGACGCTCATTTCGAAGGCGGAATAATATTCAAGTAAGGAGTTTTTCAAAAGTTTAACGATTTTTTTTATACTCTACTCTTGTTATTAAAAAAATATATTAAATTATTTTTATTATAAATTAAAAAAAAAGTCGATTAGACAACTCAAATGTCAGACTGAGAGTTATCAGATGCCACTTACACAGGCGGTTAGAAATTACAAATCCAGTTGGTTGATGCTGGTCGATTAAGAAATAAGAATGGGATGGCAAAGGTATTCCCGTGCCAAAGAGGATTATTTCCTCGGCCGGATGGACTGAATTGGTAGTGATGACGCAAGACAAGAGATGTAGCGTTTCTGAGGTGTCGTGACCCCGCTAGATATGGTGGGGCCCGCCACGTCTCAACCATGTCCTATTCCTTGTCAAATGTTATGAAAGTCCTCTGAGCAAAAGCAGCATGCACTAGGCTTAAACGTGCTTTTTCCCATAATATCTTTGCAGTGATGTCATTGGTCACCTTCTCTCCTCATGTGATTGACATTGAATGTCATTTTTAATTTCATTGCAATCAAATTACAAAATTTTTTTATTTAACAGAATGTAATAAATAAATAAAAGTTTAAAAAAAAAATACCAGTAGGTGGACATGACTAACACTTGTGGAAAAGTCTCCAATGCCATGACCAATCTCACTCCGTGAACTTCTATATTAAAATGTATCTTTATCTTTCCGATTATTTTATATTTTGTAAGTAACAAATCTCCCAACGAGGTCCAGAGACTCTGAAGTCGCGAAGCCCTCGAGTCCAGCTCTACCACTCGTAGGCCCGCACTGGAGGACTGGCTGCCAGGTTCCTGGATAAGGTCAGTTCCTCCACGTCCACCGTCGACCTACACTTGGTCTAGGAAACAGAGCCACGACCACCACCCTATCCCAACAAAGAGATTCATGTTCAAACTCTGCTTTTCTATGTTGAAGATTTAAACGTTCACTCCTTGATAGATTTTTTTGGAGTAAATAGTTTTTTTTTTAAACACTAGCAGAAGTGGATTTCGTTTACTTAAATAGGTTACCCCCCCCCCCTTGAGNGTGTGTGTGTGTGTGTGTGTGTGTGTGTGTGTGTGTGTGTGTGTGTGTGTGTGTGTGTGTGTGTGTGTGTGTGTGTGTGTGTGTGTGTGTGTGTGTGTGTGTGTGTGTGTGTGTGTGTGTGTGTGTGTGTGTGTGTGTGTGTGTGTGTGTGTGTGTGTGTGTGTGTGTGTGTGTGTGTGTGTGTGTGTGTGTGTGTGTGTGTGTGTGTGTGTGTGTGTGTGTGTGTGTGTGTGTGTGTGTGTGTGTGTGTGTGTGTGTGTGTGTGTGTGTGTGTGTGTGTGTGTGTGTGTGTGTGTGTGTGTGTGTGTGTGTGTGTGTGTGTGTGTGTGTGTGTGTGTGTGTGTGTGTGTGTGTGTGTGTGTGTGTGTGTGTGTGTGTGTGTGTGTGTGTGTGTGTGTGTGTGTGTGTGTGTGTGTGTGTGTGTGTGTGTGTGTGTGTGTGTGTGTGTGTGTGTGTGTGTGTGTGTGTGTGTGTGTGTGTGTGTGTGTGTGTGTGTGTGTGTGTGTGTGTGTGTGTGTGTGTGTGTGTGTGTGTGTGTGTGTGTGTGTGTGTGTGTGTGTGTGTGTGTGTGTGTGTGTGTGTGTGTGTGTGTGTGTGTGTTTAAAATTTTGGACCGACCAATGTAGGATTCGATTGGATATCAGTCTTTCAAAATCCCATTATGGTACCTACTTGAATAACTGATTTTATTACTAATAAAAATTAAGTTTCCACAATCTGAATTTTGTTTAAGCATATCTCATATGAAAATCAAAAACAGTTAGAACGAATATTATTTTTTGGTCCTCCATGGTAATATGAACAGAAGAACCCCTATATTTGACATACTTATTACGGTAGTAAGACAATAATGGTTACATTTGATAACTTGTTTTTTAATTACTTTATTTGGTTGTTACATTCTGTAAGTAAGTTTACATTTTTTAATTGCTCACAATGCTGTTCAATGGCTGAGTGTGGCATTAGAAGGAGGCAGAGAACGGCTAGTGCCGTAACTCCGACTTTAATATCTTAAGGTGAATTTTGGACGGTATAATAATAAAAATATAGAAAATGTGATTTTTATTTACTCTTTATTTCCCCGACGACAAAATTACATGTCAGCATTAAAACACTTCTAAATTTGTGGCAAGTTTACAAAAAAGGCGAGGCATATTCTTCTAGTTACATTCTAAAATGTCTTCCTTAAAGTAACTTTTTAAGAAATATTATTGTATATGGAGACAAATACATTCCATACGTGTTTGGTGTATAATGGAGAATGGGCCCATCGACCCCACTACTAATAACACTGCACAACAAAAAAATATTTTTTGAATGTTTCCTACACTAAATTAGTCTATTTCTACTAATTTTGGGGTGATAAAAACGAAAATAACATTGAAAAATTTTTATTAGCTCTGGTTTTTGAGATATACAGCACTTAATCTTAAAGAGTAGTTATACTATACGTGAAAAGTGAAAGTACAAAAAACAATATTGTTATGTTTCTTTTAGAATATTTTAAGTACAAAATTGATTAAAAAAAACATTATTCTTAGTGTTTTGACAAATAAAAGAGGTTTGTACCACCAAATTTCAATTAAGTCAATCCGATGTATTGTAAGATCGCTGTCGTTTAGCTTGTCTTTTATAAAACACTTCTGGAGCATCCCTACACACAGACCAGCAGTAGTCTGCAAGCATTGCTTCATTCCAACGGCCCTGATATCTCTGTTCTATTAAGGCAATGTCTTGATGGAATCTTTCTCCATGTTCGTCACTCACAGCTCCACAGTTTTGTGGGAAGAAATTAAGATGAGAGTGAAGAAAATGAATTTTTAAGGACATGTTGCATCCAAGTTGGTGGTAAGCTTGAAGAAGCTCTTTAACCAATGCTGTGAAGTTATCATCTCTTTTGTTACCTAAAAACCCATGTACAACTCCCTTAAAGGCTTCCCAGGCTCTTTTTTCATTTCCTGTTAAAATCATGTCAAAAGCAGGATCATTTACGATTTCACGTATTTGAGGCCCAATAAAGATGCCTTCCTTGACTTTAGCATCACTCAACCTGGGAAACTTTGCTCTCAAGTACTTAAAAGCTTGTCCTTCCTGGTCCATCGCCTTCACAAAGTTTTTCATTAGTCCCAACTTAATATGTAATGGGGGAAGGAGAACATCCTTAGGATCTACAAGAGGCTCGTAAACTACATTTTTCTCATTAGCGTTTAGGTCTCGTGTAGGCCAGTTCACTTTTTTATAGTGAGATTTTCTATCCCGACTGTCCCACAGACACAAAAAACAACAGTACTTGGTGAACCCTAATTGCATTCCTAGGAGTATAGCAATGACTTTCAGATCACCACAGATTTGCCACTTGTGTTGTTCATATTTGATTGATTGGAGAAGTGTTTTCATATTTATATACGTTTCCTTCATGTGAACTGCATGACCTATAGGAATAGAAGGTAGCTGATTTCCATTATGCAGAAGTACAGCTTTTAAGCTTAGTTTTGAAGAGTCTATAAACAGTCTCCATTCAGATGGAGTGTGACCCAAATTCAAGCAGTCCATCAAACCATTAACATCAGAACAAACTACGAGGTTTTCTTTTTTCTCAAAAAAAGGAAGCAAATCTTTTTGACGCTGTCTGTACTGAGATATTTTCACATCATGTTTTAGAAGATTCCACTGTTGTAGTCTTGACCCTAACAGCTCAGCCTTTTCCTTAGACAAGCCAAGATCTCTTATAAGGTCACTCAACTCTGCTTGACTAATTCTGTGCGGATCACTAGACCTATCGCTTACATCAAAATCAGGGTCATAGGATGTAGAAGGATGGGTTGCTTCTTGTAAACAGACTTCATCACTTTCCTCTAAAATTTCATAGTTTTGGGGTGGAGAAGGGACTGGCAAATTGTCTGAGTGTGGTACAGGCCGAAGAGCAGATGGGAGATTAGGGTATTTCACCGTTCCTCTTTTCTTCATAGATAAACCTTGCTTAATGGGAGGAGTTAAGCAGAAATAACAGTCGTCTGTATGATTGGTAGGCTCACGCCAAACCATAGGTACTGCAAAAGCCATTGCCCGCTTGTTATTTTTCAGCCACTCTCGCAATATGACGGAACAAGAATTACAACATATATGAGGAGCCCATGATTTATCTTGGTCCCCAACTTTTACACCAAAATAATGTTCATAGGCAGTCTTAATGATAGGTGACATTTTACGTTTCTGAGCCTTAAATGTTATTTCACCACATATATAGCAAAAGCTATCGACAGAATTCACACACTTTCGAGGCATTTCAGATCAGCACTTAAATTAATTTAAAAATCAACTTCACACGATAATTTCAATAGCAACCACGTGCGTACAATTGACAAACTCGCAAAGGTTATGTTTACTACTTATGAACAGCTGATGAGAGGGGTGTTATGTAAACAAACATGTGTACCAACTGTTGGTGATGAAATATTTCATTTGTTGAAAACTCAATATATATATAATAGAATGATACTATGTCTTGAAAACAAGAGCTAATATATAATTTTTATGGTCATTTTCGGTTTTAACACGTGGAAATACATTAAAATCAGCTAATTTTAACCCCGAAACAAAAACTTTGTTGTTCAGTGTAAGTTTAGGGATTAAGGCCCAGGAGGTCGCGAGGCCACCTCCGTTGTAGTTGCCATAGGGGATTATGAGGATTGGAGTCCGACGACAGGGATTGGGCATATGGATTAGGATGAAATTGGAGTTTACTATGGAAGAGCTTAAAGCGGGTAGAGAGAAGGTCTTTGACAAAAAGAATATTAAAGTCGTAATGAAGGGTAGTGTTGGACACATAATACGGAGCGTTAGCAATTATTCTGAGAATTTTGGACTGAAAGGATTGTATTCGTTGGATATTGGAAGGCCTAGCGGCACCCCACAGTTCTGCACTGTAGGTCCAGATTGGTCGTATTATGGCCTTGTAGATGGTCAGTTTATATTCTAATGTGAGGTGTGAGTGCCTATTTATAAGGCTGTATAAGATTCCGTGGCGTCTGTTGAGTTCTTGTCGTTTGATTTTAGTAAGTTCATTCCAGTTGAGTCGTGAGTCAAGGTGGAACCCAAGGTAAAGGACTGAATCAGAGAGAGGTACAGGGATGTTATTGTATGTAACATTATCAGGAAAAACTTTTCTTAGCTGAAAATTTACCTGTATGCATTTGGACGCATTTATAAAACATAATAGGTGTAAGATATCATTTTATATAAATTGTTTTCGGCAACATATTTACGAAAAATGAATATTGAGGATAATATTCTAGAATGTAATCTAGTGGATTCTATTGGCCCTTGTACTTTCAAAATATAGAAACCGAGACCGTATTTAGGACTTTTATTTGTTTTTGGTTGATATGAAATTAAATAAGTAGAAGAGGAGGGGTTTAATGGAAAACTAGATTGAATAATCATCAATATCTTCTGATTTTGTTATGTTATGATAAAAATTATAGATCTTAATGGATGGAAAATTACTTTTCCTACATATATGTTCTATAATATTAACAAGAAAAATGCACATTAAAGAATATATTTCAGAATGCAACTATGAGTGTTGAGTGGTTCCACCATTCTTCTCTTGCAAACATCAACCGAGTCATTTACTCTCACCTGCCTGCATCTTTAATGATACACGAAAAATTAATTAGTATATAATGCTCCTGTGTGGGCGAGATCTATGATAGCACTAAATTATTTTTAGCTATTGTTTGACAATATAAAACGAAATCTTCCACGAATATGAAAGATAAAAATTTGAATAATTAATTTTCTTGGGAGGAGTCAGCCATGAGTTAGCCATAATCGATACACACATTCGAATTTAAAAGGTAAAAATGTGAAATATAGTTTTTATTTTCAAATGGAGAGTTTTTTGACCGTAGATATTAATATTAGAAGATTTTAGTTGGGGTTCGGTCAAGGTAGATCCAAAAAAATACAAATTAAAAAAAAAAAGTGTATTTTTTTAAAAGATTTTCTACCAACGTTTCGGCTTACATTGGATCTATCTTGACCGAACCCCAACTAAAATCATCCAATTATAGTTTTTATTCTGTTCTTCTGTGAAGTAGCCATAATCGATACATGCATTCGCATTTAAAAGGTAAAAATGTGAAATATAGTTTTTTTTTCTGTTTTTCTTTGAGTTAACCATAATTGATATATGCTTTCGATTTTAAACGTATAATATGAAATATAGGTTTTTTCTGTTTTTACAATCGTCAAAATTGTAAAAAAAAAATAATCAAACTGGGAAAATGTATTTTTATTTTTTCCTAAATCCTGTAAAGTCCGAATACATATATTTAGAACTATCATACCTTTTGTAATCCGTCTTCATTGGTTTTTGCGTGAATACAGACAGTGACAGTGAACACATGTATTCGGCCACGAGGATGGACAATGTCCGAAAGCGCTTGCCAAAAGAAGATGGTTTGCAGAAACCAATGAAGACGGATTACAAAAGGTATGATAGTTCTATATTTATCGGTAGTTACAATAACCCTTTAGATTATTTACATATATTAAGTCTCATTCAACTCCTGTCCATATTCATCAGCATTTAAATTTATCTTTTACTAAATGAGACGAAAACCATATTTTCATTCAATATTTGAATCTTACCCGTAGAGAGAGTAAAAAATACCCCGGTTAAGGAAGGTATTTACAGGGGCGCCAGGGTGGCTCTTGGGATGCGTTCGTGTTTCGTAAACTTGACGCTGCGGGTTCAAATCTCGCCCCGGGCAAGCCTTTATCTATAAATAAAAGCTTGCCCTAAGCCTTAGAATGGGGTGGCAACCTTTAAGTAGCCCCTCCCTCCATGACTCTAAGTGGTTAAAAGGTAGGCTATCACTTAAAAAAGAAAAAAGGGAAGGTATTTGTGAATCTCCCTCGGAGGCTGAGCCGCAAATCGCCTGTCTAGGAATGCTTCCCCTTTCTCTGCATTGTCCTCTCCAGCCTACGAGGTCAAATTCAACAGCTACTCATATTTATTCAACAAGAATTGAGCAACATGGAACTTTTCTTAGCTTGCATGGCTGCTGAGGGAGGTCTTTAAGCTGATTTCTCTCGATTGTTCATATTGCAAAATATTGAATGAGTTTGTTAAGAAGGAGTAGATTTCAAGGACGACCAAATTGAAAAATCGTTAATATCTTAAATCTATAGTGCATAATAGATTTTACATTAATATTCGATGTCATTTTCGAATATTAATGTAAAATGTCTAAGAATGTAATAGTGGTTTGGAACAAAACAAAGAAATACTTTGTCTTTTCTCACTTTATCCCCTCCTACACAGGATAATGTTCGCCTTTTTTTACAATTATAATTCTCATTTTGTATTTTGAAGATGAGAATTATATGGAAATATCAATTTCCACTATGTGAGATAATTTTCGATGTTTAATTATATTTAATGACACTAATTGACATTGGAACATCTGCTATGTTTCATAACTTTCTTCGTGATGTTTATTTCTTTTATTTTAAATTGAAATTCTACATACCAAGGCAGAAAAAAAGTAAAATTAAGATCTGTAAAGCGGTCCTCTAATGAATAACTGATAAACCACACTCCTAATGGCTTTATTTCGCTTTTGATTAACAATTGAAATTTGTATATGCTGTTAAGATTTCTTGTGTTGAGTTGGATTACCTTGAAACACTTTTTATGGCCACCTTGTACGCAATGCTCGATCGGAATGAATATCTAAGTGCATTGGAAAATAAAGGGTTTTATCTGAAATACTGTGGGGGCTGGGCGATTGTTGAGGCAAGGATTTCCAGAAACGATGAGCTAGGGTATGTAAAGACCTCTAATGCAGCAATTCTGAGAGATGGGACATAAAGGTCAGGAGGTCAGGACTGTCAGAGGAGGAGAAGCGAAGGCGAAGAGCTCAAGGATGCCGAGAGGAGATCCAGAGCTTCTGCTTGAGATTGTAGGTGAACCCTCACTTCAATTTATCCCATTTTACTATTAATCAAGTACCTATTATTTTTCCTCATAAAGGTAGCCAATTTTATTTCTACCACTCTACTTTTATTACAATGTCGCCATAATGGCCCATAGCACCTCAATTACTTTCCTAAGGATAGGAGGCGAAAATCCCCATATATATATATATATAGTGCACTGTTTTATTTATATTAATATGTCATTAATTTTACTATTAAAATTGCTTTATTATTGATTCTATAAATATTTTTAAAACTTTATTTTTAACAAAGTTATTGATAAAAGTATAAGTCAAATATTGAATGATATACCATTCATTCATCATTCATTATAATCTCAACCCAAAAATCACAAATCACAAAAGAAGAAAATATTTAGCCATTCATTAAATTTGTCATTACCGCTAGCAATGGGTATTCACTCCACAGGATTAGGTGAATATTAATTTGTAGAAGGTAATCTTGGATAATAATTCAAATACTTGAATTTTGGAAGATACGATTTGCGCTGTGCCCTGCGTAATTGCGGAGAGATTGAGCACAACGAACCGCTGGTTGCGTGCTCTGTTTTCAAAATAGTGGAAGGGAAATACTTTTCGAATAGGTTTTTATGTTACCAAGAGGTCATTGAGAAATTTAATGTGATGAATAAAAGTAATATTTTTGCAAATAGTTTTAATTATGAAAATTAAACATGATTATTATTGCGGTTATTGATTTTATTCTTATATTAAAATCCATGTTATGTCAACTACATTAGTTTCATGGTATATCTGATGTACATTTGCAGCATATTTTATTTATGTTACCTATATGTTTGCTGTATATTTGTATCAGGTTTCAGTTGAAAATGTATTTATATACGAAAAAAAACTAACTAAATAATTACATCTAACTTGAAAAACGCAAAGAAATACTAATAATTTTATTTATTTCAAAATGAGTTCGACAGCAGGCGTTGCAGAGAGAGGACGTTTATTGTTAGCTCTCTGCAAATGTTTCTCTTGAAGTCTTTTTTAGTGCTTTCTTTGTCATCAAACTGGTCACGGTTGAAGATGTAGCGAGCGTGAAGACTGTAACGAAGTTTCGAGGGATTTCGCCGAGGAACAGAACTGTACCAAGTGCGTGAAATGCTTAATTTTTTTTTTTAATAGCGAGGAGAGGCGCGCTCCCCTCCAACTCCAGCCCGGTAGCAGCTCAGGCTACCCGGCTTATCGTTAACAAAAGGAGGATTAGATAGCTCCACTCGTCCCCCAGCTCAGAGATAAGGAGCAGTATATATTTATATTTAATGTTCCCTCAATATTTTGATTTAAATTTTACCATATGAGTGACGCTCTTTTCACCATAAAGTATTAGCGATGAAAGGAAAGCGCCCTCATTCAGCGGGAGGCTCACAAATGTCGCCCCCCAAAAACAAACCCAAACACGAGAACAAAAATAACAGAGTCACGAAGTCATCTTTAGCCACCAACATGAGTGAAAATACCGATGAAAATAGCCAACCCTCTACCATGAATAGACCTCCATCACCAACAACGGTCCCACCCTCAGAAATCGCCCAGAATACAACACGACACACAGAAACATCGCCATTTTTTACTGCGAACCCATTTAACGTTCTCTCTAATGAAGAGAACATGGAGACCTCAGAAACCCCTCAGCGAATACCAATGCCCCCTGCAATATTTGTAAAAAACATAGCGAACTTCGGCTTGATGTGTAGACAGTTGGATGAGAAAGTAGGCCGAGGGCATACAAATGTATTAGTCGAAAGACAGATACAAAAATAAACCCAGACTTATCAGATACGTATAGGGTGATAGTACGCTATCTGAAATCGGTAAGCGCCCAGTTCCATACTTACCAACTACAGGAAGAACGGACTTTACGAGTCGTCATTAGAAATCTCCACCACACAACACCGATCGAAGACATTAGGGAAGAACTAACTGACTTAGGGTTCGTAGTAAAAAATATTCTTAACGTATTAAGCCCTGGAAGAGGAATTGACAAGGCACCATTACCACTATTTTTTGTAGATGTCGAAAAAACGCCCAACGTACAAGACATATACAAAATTCCGGCACTATGCCACACAAAGTAAGGGTTGAAAAGCCCTTCCGTAAAAAGGGAAGTAGTTCAGTGTTCAGGAGCGGGCGTTCCACAGGGCAGTGTGCTTGGACCTGTCCTTTTTACCCTTTACACTGCGGACATCCCCACTTATCCTAATACTCTACTGGCCCTATTTGCAGATGACAAAGCGATCCTCACTTCCCATCCTGATTCTAAAACCGCTTCCAATATTTTACAAAACCATCTAGATGTCATTCAGCACTGGTGTAGAACATGGAAAATTAAGATAAATGAGTCTAAATGCGTACAGGTAAATTTTCAACTAAGAAATGATTCTCCCTATAATGTCACATTAAATAATATCCCTATACCCCTCCTTGATCCAGTCCGTTACCTTGGGTTCCACCTTGACTCATGACTTAATTGGAGCCAACATATAAAAATCAAACGACAAGAACTCAACAGACGCTACGGACTCTTAAACAGACTTATAAACAGGCGTTCACAGCTCACAACAAAGAATAAACTGACTCTCTATAAAACATTAATACGACCGATCTGGACATACGGTGCAGAACTCTGGGGTGCCGCTAAGCCTTCCAACATCCAACGTATTCAATCCTTCCAATCAAAAATCCTAAGAGTTATTGCAAATGCTCCATACTACGTATCGAACTCTACCCTATATCAAGATTATAATATTCCATTCGTCCAAGACTTCATCTCCACTCGCTTCACGCTCCTCCACTGTAAACTCCAATTTCAACCTATCCATATGCTTGGACAGTATTGAGTGAAAATTTTCCTCCAATTATGGCGTATAATATGAAATATAAGAAGGGTGGGAGAATAAAGCTTTATTAACGCAATAAAAATAAGTAAAACCTACATTTGAAAATACCTTTTACCGATGGAGCAAATATTTATTAAGACTCATGAAAACAATTGTTTGATATAAAATTTTGAAAAATGATTGTATCAAAAGTTGTATCTATTTCATTTATTAATGTAATGTAATGTACAACGTTGCATTCAACCAAATACACAATTTTTTGTGGTAACTGAAATAAGAAACATATGTTTATTTAAATTTGTACCATGTTTATATTATATACATTATAGTTAGTTAATCACTAATTACAAGATAGCGTAAATTATATTAAATTTATATTACGTATATTGTTGCCGTTCAAATACGAGTTAATCAAGTACAGTTTCTCTCTATGGTCAACCTTTATTATGCACATGAATATATGCTATTTATTGGTTCTTTCGTATTTTTGGGTACGTTTATTTCTTTCCGACCGAGTTCGCGATAACAAAACTAAGCTCCCAAAATCTTGCGGGTGTGCAACCCAAAGTTTATATAATGATATTATTTTAGAATATTTACCATTTTAAAATATATGATCTATTGTTGTTTACCAATTTTAGGCTATTAAAAATAAAGTCAGTACTTTAAATTATAAATTGAACTCCCAATTGATTTGGTTTGGTTTTAAAAATCACGAGAAACTTTTCTTTTGGCTTTACAATTCAATGCCGCAAGTTGAATAGAGTTAAAATATAACAGCCGATAAAATTAAATCATAATTTTGGATTTAAGAATTAAATTAAAAAAACAATACTTTAAGCATTATGTTTCCAGGACTGAGATTGCAAATGCTTATTGAAAATAAGTTTTCCTTTTACTTTTACATCAAAGTTCCTATTATGTACGAAGGGAAATACTGTAATACCGAGAAAACCCGGTATGGTGGTTTTTTTAAAACGGTTTTTAATTACTGAATATAGTGTAATATATTATAATGTAAGAAAGATTTATTTTGATAAGAGCTACAGAACTAAACAGATCTAATCCATGATTACTTTTATGTTCCTATTATATAGGAATATGCTAATACAGTGAAAAACCATCATGGTGGTTTTTCACTGTATTAACATTCTAAATGAAATGCAATATATTTTTATGTACATTTCAATTCAGTTAGGAGAAGCTTCAGAACTAAACAAATCTATGCTATTGTTACTTTCATAATCATATTATACAGGAATGAAAAATGTTGATATACCAAAAAATGGAGAGAGAAAACCACTAAATGTTGATCGGAAAATCAGTTTTAGACAGTTTCATTAAGGTTTCCATCCAGAAGGCTCGCTGCCTGTTTTAAAAACGATTATATAATATCTAATATATATA
>KZ807944.1:328560-339153 GCA_000696205.2 Oncopeltus fasciatus
TCCAAGAGCTAAGGACGGCTCTGGTACGTGAATGGGATCAGATACCTCAAAATCGTGTAGCCAACCTGATTCGCAGTATGCCTAGAAGAACCCGGGATGTTATTCAAGCAAGGGGAGGCAACACTCGGTACTAATGACTCACATTTCTTAATAATAGAGTGTTATTTTTCGTTTAGAGTGTGTTTATTTTTTTCTAAAAGTGACCATTTTTCTTTTCTTTTTCAATAAAGATTTTTTTACCCACTCATGTTTTGTTTTTTACCCTTTATTCTTGGTATACAACAAACAGAATATATCATAATAAATAAAGGTGAGCAAATTGTGACCTTTGACCTGTTATAAAAATGTTTACATGCATTTTTTCAGGTAAAATTCCAGGTGCGCCGGTTTTTTTGTCCCCCAGTTTATATCAAATAATTCTTCTGATTGAAAATAAAATATATTCTTGTTTCATTAAAAATATGTTATCAACATCATAGTACGAACCCCTCTACCGCTAATCAGTCTAATTAGTAAGGGGCTAAAATAAAAAAATAAAACATGAGTTAAAAAAATGTTAAAAAATAAATTAACAAAAAAAAAAATGAAAATTTATGTAAACCATATTTAGTAAAATGTATTCCTGCTTCACTTTTCTCCCTCCCCCTTATGCTAAAGGTAAGAAAAGTAAAAAGATCGCTCAAAAAATGGATTCGCGTCTTTGACAGTTTTGTATGTATGAAGTTCCCTGAAAGATGAGGATCATCATCTGGTGAAAGATCAAATTGTGAAGCCATAATCGATACACACATTCGAATTTAAAAGAAAAAATTCCCCCTTAAAAAAAAACAACAACATATAAATAGCTAATTAACAGCTGTATATTAATATATTTAATAAGAATTTACTAAACATATATTAAGGTTGTCGATAAGAATGTAACTTGGAGGATTAGGCGGGCATATCTCTTTCTAAAATATATAAATCCAGTTTTGTACTTGGACATCATTGGAAGACCGATAGACGTATTCGTTATTAGCTATTATCGGATGAGGCGAAGGAGGGGTTTTTTTTTACCTTTTAGAGGTAAGGAACAAGGAAGGATGGGCTATCTGGAGTTTACCACCCTATTTCTTACTCAGGACTTATTTCTGGATAAAGGACTATGATGTACGGGACTCGTTCCGACACCTTAAAGCTTAAGGGACCCAAACAGATCTCCACAGCTGTCTGGGTACCCCGAAGGAGGGATTTACTGACCTAATTGAATAGTCATTAATTACTTCATTATTATTTACAAAATATTTATTAAAAAAATAGTCGAAAAGAATTTAGCTAACATTTCATAATTTTACAAATGGCTGATAAAAAAGAAAATATCTAAGATTCTTAGACGGAAGCAAGAGTAACATAACCGTCCAACTGGGTCTAGAGCCAGGCCTCAGAAACTATTCTCCCTTCATTGTCATTTTTGGCTTTCACAGTTGTCATTACTCTTGTTAATAGCCCATTTTTAATGAAAAATATCAAATATGCATAGTTTGCACAGCTTCTGAGTGACGGGTTTTTCATTTTAAACCATGGAAAAATTCTAGGCTCATCTCCAGACCGGATATTGCAAATTTCGCCTTCATCAAACTTCAAGGTGTGATCTTCTTGTCAGTGCAGAACTCTAAACAGCCGTGGGAATGGGAAGAATTGTAATATTCCTTAATGAACGACGGGAATTTCCATCTAAGCCATTTTTATGGCTCTACCGAAGTAAAGATGGTGTATCAGGTTCAGATGTTTCACTAATCTTTAGGGATTCCTCTGGATCTAGAGTTGACCTATTCATTGGTGGGTGTAAACCATCTTATGTATGCAATATATTTTACATTATATTACTTAGGCTTTCCTTCAAAATTCAAGTCACGACTCCAATTTTGCATTTTCCACTTCTAGCTAACGGAAACATTCTTCAAAGATTTTGATTTGCCACATCAAACTATTAAGGCCTTTCCCCTTTCCGAGAAGGTAACAAACAATGAAAAATTTCTTATAAGATGATGGTTTTGAATAAATTGATGGAACTAAACAAAGATATTTGTCATAGTTGATTGCTATTTTTACGAGAATGGACGAAGCGATGTCTGAAAGTCTCAGAGTGAAGTTTTTTGAGCATTTTTTTTTTTCACATTTGCATTTCTTTCTTGCCTAACTTTTGACACGCAATCAGTAATTGGTTTTGAACTTTAAACCCGGCAAAAGTAAGTTGAGATATTCCTACTATGGTATCTGCATAAAATTACTGTTTGAAAATGTTTAGTAAGAAATCTACTGATGCTTAAATAATATACTTCTACCCTTGACATTAAGGTTCAAGGTATTTCCTTACACTAAATTTGGTAAATAATTTTGAAGCTTCAGACAAGTGAGGATTAAACGATAAGCAACAAAATGTAATACATTGCGATGTAAATTAAAATTCTATCAGAATGGGCTAAGAAACTAAGCATATTTCCCTAATACATATTACTTTATTGTTCCTATCAAAGAGGAAAGGAAATATGTATAAACATAAATACCGAAAAAATGAGTTTGTGAGAGGACGATTGGACTCTAATGGTAAGTAGAAAGAATTATCAATGTTTTTGAGTTTGTTTTACTCCTGAAGGCCCGTCATCTTTTCAAAAAAGCTTATTACTGTCCTTACATTCAACTGATTTCATATTTTCATTTCGCATTTTGTATGAATTGATGAAATTAAAACCGAATTCGGCTCTTCATCATAAAAATAAATTGGTTTTCTTGTTTATAAATTTCCAAAAATAAATGCAGCATATTTTAACTGAATCCCATGTTATATTGCTTAAAAGTATTTTATTTACATTTAAATAAAAATGACGCCTTATCTAGATCTAAATTATCTTTCTATATTATATAATTATACCTTTATACCTTTTTTAATAAGCGGTTTAAAAAAACGTAATTGCGTATAAATGTTGGAAAATTTTATTTCACAATTATTTTGTTCTACACATTATTTTCGTAACGCTAATTATAACGAAGACATAATGATTTCAAATTTATTTTAAATTTTTGTCTCCTTCATAACCACCTCCCTTCCCGTTAGTTAGTCAATAAAAAATTCATCAGCTTTCAAAAAGAAAGCTGAAATACAGAATTTGATATCAGTGTTTCAGAAATTGCGGACGCTAGAGTGCGTTCAGAAATACATTTTTAGCTTCTCCAATATTGGTGAGTGAAGATCTGTTAAAATGTTTTAAATTAACGTCATGAAAACATATNAATACCTGTTGCTGTTCTAGGAGTGTCTTTAGATCCTTCTGTGAAGATATCCTCTCCTGACAATTTATATTTATTATTTTTATTGTGTGTGCGTGTGTGTGTGTGTCTATAATTTTCGGTATCTAACAGGCGGAATTGGAAAAAATATCGAATTTCAAAAGAATTGTTTTTAAACCCGTCATCCACAAAACCTCAATACAATCCTTCGAAATTCACTTGAAGAAGTGGGACTTTAGTACTAGCGCTACGAGTTGAATTCCCACCTTGAACAGGCCTTAATCTAGCGAGGAAGAATATACTCCCCAGAATCAGGAATTGAGAGGGAAGCCTGTAGTTAGCTCATCCCTCATCAGCCTAAGTGGTTACATGGGAACCCCCCCCCCCCCAAAAAAAAAAACAACTAAACTTTTAAGATACATAGACTAATGGCTCTCCCAAAAGGTACGTGACGTTGACACCTCTGCTGTAACAGGCTCATATTGATCTCTGAAGACTTCAGTAGCGAATATTTTAGCTTCACTTTCTTCAAACTTCCAAATAAGGAAACATCTTACCTCACTTCATTTACAGCATACAACGTGAAAAGTCTGTTTCTCCAGTGTCATTATCTTGCAGATTCATCATCCACGCCAAGAAAGTATTCCTGTTTTTAAAAGGCGTAACAAACAAGACGTCGCATCTCGTTTTCCCCGCCCTTTTGTCAGAAGCATTGACAATTTGTCAAGTTTCTTAATATAAAGATCACTGGGAAAACAAGATTAATCTAAAAAGATATCCAAACAAATTCCAATATTCTAAGAATAACATAATCAAATTAATAATTCATGGCATGAAAATTACATGGAATCATACTTGCGTATGATGCATAGAACATTGGCTTTGGGAACAATAAATTTGACTTTTTCAATAAATAAAAAAATCATACAAAATGAAATTATGAGAAAAATAAATAGACATATTTAGGTTGCGGAGAGGTGTTCGCAATAATACATTACTACAATTATTTTAGTTGTAATCTTTCTAAAAAAAGAAGATCTTCATAAGTCATACATTGAAGAAGCTAAATAGCTTTTAGTTGTATATATGAATATGTGTATATACGTGCTATAGCGACCGCAATTTTTAAATTACTATTAATTAAAAGAAACTTAATTCAGTATTTAAGCTTATTTTGTCTTGGATGATATTGTTAATAGCTGAAATCGGCTAAGAAGGATAAGGGTCTAAAGAAGGTCAAATAAAGAAATCCTTAATGTATTCATTACTATTAAAGATGTAATAACATTTATTAATCATAATATGTGTAAAATGTAATTTATCATATTTTGTAATCTCTACTATTTTTTACAATAAATGCATCATTAAGAAAATATTGAAGAATGCAATTTCTAATATATATATATCCGTGTTTTTGTGTGGGTGTAAAAATTCCGATCCCTAATTAGTGAAAATAACAGCTTAGTTAAAATATGAACGCTCTAACCGGCGACCAGACAGCAAGAATTTAGCTTAATTCGTGAGCACTTGTAAAGTGCTCCTGTACTTGTCT
Organism: Oncopeltus fasciatus; assembly: GCA_000696205.2. Lineage (NCBI taxonomy): Eukaryota > Metazoa > Arthropoda > Insecta > Hemiptera > Lygaeidae > Oncopeltus > Oncopeltus fasciatus. The sequence continues at coordinate 333,380 of KZ807944.1, forward strand.
TGTAAAGGAGTTCTCCGATTAATCCAATTTTTTTTTCTCTCACAGTATTTAAAATTTGTGTTTATTGACTGATGAATAACGTCATGAGAATCGCGAAAATTACGTTTAATACTAATTTGAAATGATCAACCTCCAGTAAACAAGTTAGGCCTGGTTATATAACTTTAAGCAAGTTACAAAACGCCATAACAAGAATGACAAGATACAATTCGGGCGATGAATTTAAATAAATCTATTTAGTTAGAATTTGCATACATGCAGGTAATTTCTCTCCGCTAACTCAGCTATTCACAAGGGTGTTCCAAGTTTGAGGTTGGGGCCAGAAGTTTAAAGGTTAAACGCAAGGTACGCAGGTATGAGGTTATATAACCATGCCAGTTACACAACTCGATGGCAAGATATCGCATCCGGAGTGTAATGACCAAAATGGCCATTCCCCATCTATACCAAGGCTGTTAGGGAAGGTAAGAGTCTGGAAGAAACCTCAAAAGTATTTGGAAGATCATGATCTTCTAAGTAACAAGCCTTGTTCCAGATTATAATAAATCCCGGCTACACCTACACTCCGACAACGGAGCACGCGTGATTCATTTACTTGAGGCCTCAAAACTGAAGTATTTTCTTTGCATATCTTATAAGATATTTTATAAAATGTAAAAACATTTGTATCATTATTCAGTTAATCTAATACACATTACTTAACACTGGTTAATGTTTCCTTGGTGACTAGAATTGCTAAATACGTCTCAGAAACACAAAATTAAGATTGCGCTAATATCAGCTACAATGAAAATGAGTGTCGTGATTATATTAAATTCACGTGAAAAACATTTTTATTTTAAACAATATTGATATTAAACTTATTCTGTAAGAGCTCTTGTCCTAATAATGTTTTTTTTTTATCAATAATATAACTGTATAATAAAATGAATTATAAAAATTTGAAAAAAAAAAATCTATCTTACATAACATTAAATTATCTACAACGATGATAGACAATAGTAATTGAGGCAATAATGACCCTCAGTGGTTGCCATGCCTTTAATAGAAAAAAAAAANCTAAGAAACATGATCAGTGATAGATAAATTAACTAATTTTTATGCTTTCTTTAATGACATAATAGTCAATTTAGGAAGAGAGAGCAAGATCAAATTCCTCCTAATCTTAAGTTACTAGAAAAAAGGGGTAATTATAAAGACAGAGAATATTGCAAGGACCTCGATCAAGCTATTGAGGTATAAAACGAAGAAAAATTCATCTGAAGTAAGTAGGATATGCTATTTGCTATCGTCTAGTCCCATGTATTTTCATAAGGTCTCAATTAGTTCTGTTTGTTTTAACAAATTTGTAAAAATAAATAAAGTCAGGTTAACAGCAAACAAATTTTTAGGATTTTCAAATATTTAAAAACTCAAAGGTTGATGGCATTGAAAATAGTCTCTTATTGGCTACTGATGATTAGTTTATTTTCAAATGTAGAATTCTTATATTATTCTATTGGATAGTATAAGAAGTATGTGTACATTGTCATAGCGAGGACTACGGACAACGGAGGAACTACTTACCACGAGGATTCCCACCCCCCATAAATGAATAACAGTCCGTCTATGCTCTCTATTTATAAAAAAAAAAAATAAAATAAAAAACTTATTCTGTTTCTATTTACTCACCCAGGAAATTAAGATGTAGTCATGCATCCAGCCCGACTTGGAACCCAACATAGAATTGGAATAGAAAGCAGGCACCCAAAATTGTGGGCTGTCACCTCAAATGTACGAAGGGAATAAACTAATCCCAAACGTGTTTCCTTCAAGTGTAAGGCTAAAGCGTGGCTTTTTTTCTGCTCATTCTCTGGAACATTTTCTTGTGTGCTCTTGGTCACACATTTTCTCTTCATCCTAAAATTTTGCTTAATGACTAATTAACTTGCAGATGCGGGTCAATAGAAATCGACAAGGAATTTTATCTTTTCTTATTTTTTTTTTTAATTTAAGAAGAACTGATATTTTTTTTTTTATATCGTATTCATAATTAATCAGTATTATTTCATATAAGTAGCATGATTGATTTCTTCTATCTTTAATTTCTTTCAATTAAGGTAAAATGAATCTCAATGAATCTCTGGGTGGGAGGTGAGGATAATTTGTAAGTATATCTATATTTTCCTTTTCTTTATAAGTTTTTATTTTATTTCGGCAGTTTAGGTATTAAAAAAAAAAATTCACAAGCATCTATTGGTCAATTCCTAAGAAGTTTGGATATTAATGGGGCACCCCTTCACCGAAATCTTTCAAAGTAAAAATGTCAAACGTTTCATGTCTCGGTTAATACCGGTACATATCGGAAAGATAAGGGGATGAGGGACTGATCGCCCCTGACATTTAGTGCGGGGGTGAGACGATGGTGTCCGATAGCTATTGTTAGCGCAACAACACTGATGCTAATTCCTCAAGTCTGGGTGAAGGGTTAGGGGCGGTGCCAAGGTCCCCGGTACATACCTGCAGTTTCCCGGCCCCGGCTTCTTCCCAAAGGTCGTGGATTTATATCTGCTGATAGTGTCCTTCGCCAACGTAATAAATTTCAAAAACTCCTCAGCAAGTTAGGAGATAATTATTCCTAGTGGCCATCAAAGAGAACCTTCACCTCGTGGCACACCTTACCGGACACAAATCTAAGAATACCGTTGCTAAATAGAATGAGTAATTGATGGAGTCTTTCTTGAAGTTAAGGGGTGTTAGTCAACTTTAAGGCTAATGAAGAGTACTGAATTCTTTCGACCCGAATACATGAATGGTTATTTAAAAATGTATTTGTCATTTTTTGCAGTGAGAGAGACTTATTTATTATGTAATTTCATCGAATAGAACAATACTATAAGCAACAAAGATACAATTAGATCGCATGGTATGAAATGTATCGTTTACCATTTTCTTAAAACAAGGCCATAAAACCTATTCTAGTATAATGTTTATTAAGATCTTGATGTATGAAATATTAAGTTTTAATAAATCATTTTATCTATAAACTGATACAAAGACTTTAATTAACTTTTACTGAAATCCCTGTTTTCATTAACACAATTGTTCTCTTTTCTCTCCTACTTACTCGGCAGGGCTTATCTTTATCTCAATCCTGCTTTGCGGGTACCTTAGGTTGTAAAATATAAAACTGTTTGCTTGACTTCAGAGATATCACTAGGGAAGCCCCTCTACCAAACAGTGTCGAAATAAATTTAAAGGTGGATTAAATTAGAAAGAGAGCATCATAGAATATATAGAAATAGAGGGAGAGAAAGAAACTGAGACAGGAATGGGAAGAGAGAGAGAGAGAGAGAGAGAGAGAAAGGATAGATCTGAGTCCGTTCAATATCTGCAAAAGACGAAATCTTTTTGAGCCAAATCGGTCCAGTGGTTTAGTCCCAAATTGATAAATCTGCGTTAACTATGCATATTTTCCGTGTTTTATTTGTGATTGTCATATATACTAGTTAATGACATTTTGGTCTTACAAGCTGGAGAGAGCTGACTATAAACGGCGAGGTCGCTTAGTTTGGCTTTGGAATGTTTGGGAGAGAAGAATGGGTAAAACACTTATTCTCCGTAATCTAAAAGGTTATTTTTACTACAAATGAACATAGAACTCTCATACCTTCTATTCTCCGTCTTCATTGGTTTCTGCAAACCATCTTCTGTTGGCGAGCGCTTTCGGACATTGTCCATCTTTTTTTAGTTCTATTATATTTTATGGCTACTGGCTCTGTTGAAGATATCATAAAAAATTATTGTGTGACTATGCATTCCTTCATAGTTATACCTTTTGAAGATTATCATACCTTCTATTATCCGTCTTCATTGGTTTCTGCAAACCATCTTTCATCAGTGGTCCACTGATAATAACATTATTAACGAAGAACTTAACACACAATCTGACACCATATTTAGACCGCTACTGTTACTAAAACGAACACACAAACGTAAACTAACAGACGAAACACAAACCGACAACAACACAAAAAGACATATGACAGCATAATCCATAGGCAGACACTATCAAACACAAACACATTTACAAAAAACTTTCGGAACACTTAGAACACCTCAACAAAGGAGATTACAACTAATCCCTGCCTCAACCAATACCTGGAATAATGGACTCTGACCCTTATAACTCGCGCGTTTGACAGACCTATCGCTGACAAAGCGACCGTTACAGCTATACCTGACGCATCCGACTAACCCACAGAATACAAACGCAGTTGAATACAGACAATGACAGTGAACGCATGTATTCGGCCAGAAGATGGACAATGTCCGAAAGCGCTCGCCAACAGAAGATGGTTTGCAGAAACCAATGAAGACGGAGAATAGAAGGTATAAGAGCTTATTCTCCGTAGTTTAATTCTCAAATATGTACCTTAACAAGAATTTTTCATAAAAATGTTGTAGAACATGAATATTAGAATTCGGAGGTAAATTTGTTGACCGCCAAGTTTTATGAAGAGAGGATTATCAGGAATTCGGTCTTGCTAATTGAAGAATTAAAAACTACAATGTCTACATCAAGACTGAATTTTGGTTACAAATTAGTTTTTAATTCTTTAACTACCAAGACCGAATTTCTGATAACCATCTCTTCATTTATATTAGAAATTAAAAATGAACAATGACAGTCAAAGATTCATCTTGAAACTTCAAACAATGATGGATGTCATCTATTTTGGGCTAGGTGTCCCCAGGAATTCTCTGGTTATTCAGAACAAAAAAAAAAAAAAAAAAAATACATACTGTCGACTGTGATTATTAAACCTGGGACCTTTGATTCAAGAGTTTAATGACTTTTATATATTTTATTCAATTATACCGAATGTTACTTCAATTATATATGTAATTATAACTATATTTGAAAACCAGATGAATGAAATGACACAAAACAAATATTACTATTCAATTTAGTATGTCACCTTTTGCTGATGTTCTTGGTTTCTAAATATTTTACTGTGCCCCAAAGAAACAACAAAGAATCCATCTTCTTTACCATAGTAGGTACAAAAGCCTCATCTGTGTTTGTTTCTTAATAAAGTGTAAAAAATAAATAAACTTAATTTTCTATAACTATAAAGTTATTTTAATAAACTTTATGATTATTAAATATTTCAGAAAAAATTCAATAGTCTATAACAGTGGATTAGGGGGACAACATAAAATTTGTCATAATTAAAGATAACCTGGATGTATGCTTTTGATGGACTTAAAGAGAGCTTTTTAGCATTTTCAAGGAACATATTTCCCGTGAAGTCACAGGTGACTTGACAGTGGCCGTTGTACTAGGAGACCTGCCAAATCATTTCATGATTGCTCAGTCAAGATTGATTAGGAAACGCTCATAACGAAAACGTATAGGACTGTCGACTTGCTGAATTAATGACTGTCATTGATGGAGTGTCTGAAGTTGAATGCATTGATAGCAATCCCTATCTCAGGGCAAAGTTTGGTGGCAAACTGCTCAGACTACACTGGACACCTGATAGGATATCAATTTTAGTTGTGAGGCCGAAAAGGCATCGAAGGGAAAAGTAAATGTTACTGAAGCAATTTTTATTCCGAGAGGGAGGGAAGGGAGATGACGTTCAACCCTAGACGTTTTTTTATTTTTTATTTTACTTTTATATTTTTATTTTTATTGCTATTCGAAAAATCATGGTTTGCTGAAGGAAGCTCAGCAAAAATATTTTGTTTCTTTATTTAAAAAATTATGATCACCAGAGTGAGTATAT